>APFE031317474.1:34967-95789 GCA_000404065.3 Pinus taeda | reverse complement strand
CTGGGAAAATGACTAAGCTCTCTTGTGGCCCCCTGTGGAAAGAAAACAACAAGTGGGAGAATGTTGGGTTGTGTTATATTCTTTCCACGTAGTTAACAAGGGGTTTGAAGGGCACCCATAACACCACTTTATGGGGTCCAGGGTAGTACCCCAAAAAATTTTGGTTTTGGACCCTATGTTAGGTTGGGCGGACCCACCTATGGTTTTGTGCATGATTTTCACACATGTTTTTTGGACGCAATGGTTTTCGGTCCATGGTATTGGACACGATGGTTTTTCGGTCCATGGTATTGGATGCTTCAGCATGTATAAACATGTATTGTAACATTGAAAGGAGCGTAATGAAAAATCAAGCTGATAGTCCTGGTTTTGGGATCCAGTGGGAAAATCTCTGTGTATATGTGTTTTATGTGTTATGCTCTTGCATTGTTTATTTTTCTATGTTTTAGAATTTGTATGCAGGTAATTTCTGTATGGGGTTAAAACCTACACATGGTAGCCACTCATGCAAGCAAGGAAGCAGTTTGGTTACAGAGATTATGTTCAAGTATGGGGTTAGTGCAAAGAGTTATAAGGATACACTGTGGCAGCCAAAGTGCAATATTCTTGGCAAAGAACCCTGCTTACCATTCAAATACAAAACACATTGATGTTCAGTATCACTTTATAAGGGATATGATAAAAGGCAAAAAGGTGTTGCTGGTGCATTGACAAAATTTGTGAGCTCTGAGAAGTTCTCTTGGTGTAGAGAAACAGTGGGTATTGCAAGGCTGGATAAATGACTTAGCTCTCCTGTGGCCCCTTGTGGAAAGACAACAATAAGTGGGATAATGTTGGGTTGTGTTATATTCTTTCCACGACTAGCCTACGTAGTTAACTTGGGAGTTAGAAGGGGGTGGAGTCCCCCCTTCATTGCACTGGTTGCACAACGGGGGGTCATAGGGGGGGCGGTAGCCCCCTCTATATAGGGGGTTTGAGGGGGGTGGTTAGTGCCCCCTCTACGAGGTCCAGGGTAGCACCCCCAGGAAAAAACATTTGGACCCTATATTAGGTTGGGCAGACATACCTATGGTTTTTTGCATGGTTTTCGCACATGGTTTTGGATGCGATGGTTTTCGATCCATGGTTTTGGATGCAATGGTTTTTGGTCCATGGTATTAGATGCTTCAACATGTATAAATATGTATTGTAACATTGAAAGGAACATAATGAAAAATGAAGCTGGTAGTCCCCGGTTTTGGGATCGAGGGGAAAATCTTTGTGTATATGTGTTTTATGTGTTATTCTCTCACATTGTTTATTTTATGTTCTTAGAATTTGTATGCAGGTAATATATGTACGGGGTTAAAACCTACAAACCTATGGTCAATACATCCTCTTCCAATTCATCCATTAAGGGTGAAATTGTAAGCATGCTAGAAGATTTCAAGAGTGAGATGCTCCAAAACCTTGCCTTACAAATGGACAATATGCACCTTAGGAGAAAACAGGAGGAAGCAGAGAGAACCTTGGCCGTTTTCTATCCTAGATACATTAGGAGGCACCCTAGGAATGAATGTCCATTGAATTCTATTGAAATTTGCTCAGTCTGTGAAGAAAACCACTCCATAGACAAGTGCCCTTCTTTGCCTTGACTCAAAGCTATATATCAAGGAGTTGAAGGGGTCACTGAGTAGCTCTGCTACATAAACCAAAGGATACCTCATGGGCCTAGGTCATACCAGTAGGGCATGCAAGGGTCATCCCATGCATATTACAACCCCAACCAGACTACATCCCTACCTTCTTGGGGACCCCCTGCTCATCCTTCCCGATCTACACCTCATCCTTGGCCCTTTACATCTCAGTATCATTCCCAGTCAGCCAACTAATCATTTCAACCATATGATCTACCACAACCTCAGTGGAATGCACCACCCCAAGGGTGGAGGCCCCAATACAACAGTGTTCCTACTTTATTGCCTTCACCACCTGCCCAACCATAGTTGTTACACTCTGCTCTACCTAAGCAACCTGAGATGCCTTCCCAACCAAATCCTAACCCAAACAATAGACAGACATAACAAATATACAATGGAGAGACATCATATCTAGCTTATGCTGTGGAGATCTAGGAAATTAAAATAAGATCTGGGAGAGTTCTCCCGAATAACCAACCTCCACCTCCACCCAGGGGGATTGAAGAAGAAAGAGAGGAAAGCATTCTTAGAGTAAATACACCCTTTCTTGAGATAACTTAACCACTCCATCCTATCCCAGAAGAGACTGAACTTTTGGAAGAATTAAAAAACCTATGTGTTAAGACTCCACTTCTCCAAGCCATTAAAGATGTACCTATTATAGCAAGTTCATTAAGGAGAAGTGATTCAAGCATCCAGGGAGGTGAAGAAGAGATGCCCCTACCATTAATGTCATTGGAGAGTTGTCTAACTTAATGTTAGGGCGGGTAATCTGTCCAAAGTGATTGGACCCTAGGAGCCCTGTAGTAGATGTGCACATTAGTGGAACCATTGTCCCACACACTTTGACCGATCTTGGGGCTATCATTAATGTGATGACCAAGGACACCATGCTCAAGCTCAACCTCCAAGGTTCATTGAGAAAGACCACAACAATCCTGCAACTTGCAGATGCTCCACAGTGACCCCTGAGGGGATTATGTAGGATGTAATGGTCTCCATTGACTCTTGCGAGTACCCTACATAATTCCTAGTTCTCTAGCCTAAGGCTAAGCTTACTGGTTACCTCCCATCCTTGGGAGGCCCTGGTTGGCCACTGCTAATGCTTACATTAGCTGCAAAGATGGGAATATGACCATCAAGAATGGGCATATGTCCAAGCAATTAGTCCTATACCCTCCTTCTTAGCTATCTCTAGAACATGATTTACCTTTATGGGTGGAAGAGGAAGAAGAAGAAGAAGTTTATTTTTCCCAACTGTATACCTTAAAAATAGCCATGGGAGGAGGACAACAAGATGAAGATGATTTGACTGAACACCTACTCCAAAGTCCAACTCCCAGTACATTGTCCCTAGAAGAAGTAGTAAAGGAAACCTATAAAAACCATCCAGTTGATCTATACCTAGCCAATTCCAACCCTCTCTGTGTCAAAACCATAGAATTCACCACTGGGTGAACTTTGAAAATTAATCCATGTCTTTTTGTTCTCTAAGAGGATAAGTTATGCAACATGCTAAAGGAACATCTAGAGGCATTCGCTTGGAGTTACAAAGAAATGAAGGGAGTACACCCCTTAGTGTGTACTCACTGCATTTACATCGAAGAAGGTTGGAAGCTAGTCTAATGACCCCAAAGGAGGATGAATCCAACTCTTAAAGATATAATCAAAGGAGAACTGCCAAAATTACTAGATGCAGGATTCATTTATCCTATCTCCGACACTAAGTGGGTCTCCCCTTTGGTATTATTTCCCAAGAAAAGTGGTAAGTGGAGGATTTGTGTCAATTATAGGGAATTGAACAAAACCATAAAGAAGGACCATTTCCCTCTACCTTTCATCGACCAAGTGCTACATGGCCTAGCAGGGAAAAAGTTTTTCTCTTTCCTAGATGGATTTAGAGGGTACAATCAAATCCAGATCAGCCAGGAGGACAAGGATAAAACCACCTTCACTTGTCCTCGTGTCACTTTTTCCTATAGGGTCCTTCCTCTTAGCCTATGCAATGCTCCTACCACTTTCTAGAGAGCAGTCCTAAGTATCTTTGCTGAGTTAGTCCATGATGCGGTTGAAATTTATATGGATAATTTTACACCTTATGGATGTGATTTTCAAGAGTCTTTGTCCAACCTAGGTAAAGTACTACACAAATGCATTGATATGAACCCATCCCTCAGTCCTAAAAAATGTGAATTCTTGATGACTGTAGGGACCATGCTGGGTCATTCAATATCTCAGCAAGGACTGTAGGTGGACCTAAAAAAAATAGCTATCATCCAAAGGGCCCTGCCTCCTCAAAAGTAGATAGATATCAGAATTTTCCTAGGGTTACTTGGATACTACCAAAGGTTCATAAAGGACTTCAGCAAGTTGGCCTCTCTTCTGTTTGGGTTGTTTGCCAAAGACTCTGAGTTTATGTGGTAAAAAAGATATCAAGAGGCCTTGGACATCCTGAAGAACAAGTTAACCATTGCACCGATTCTCCAAGGCCTAAATTGGGTGTTTCCTTTTCATATTCATGTTAATGCCTCACACAAAGACATAGGAAAAACCCTAGGTGAGATAGATGAAAATTTTCCTTTTACCATTTACTTTATCAGTAAGAATCTATCAAAGGCCGAACTGGACTACACAGTGACCGAAAAGGAGCTCCTGGCTATTATGCATTCATTGAACAAATTTAGGCATTATATTACAAGCTATTAAACATTTGTCCATACTGACCATGTTGCAATAAAATATTTAATGAATAAACTTGATGTGAATGCTCATATTATAAGATGGTTACTTTTATTAGAACAGTTTGATGTAACTATTATTGATAAGCCCCGCAAGGAAAATGTTGTCAAAGACTTTTTGTCCAAATTAACTCTGCCTACAGGTGAGGAGGGAATGGTTGATGACTAGTTACTGGATGAGCACTTATTAACCATTTTAGTTCTGTCTCCATGGTTTTTGACATAGAAAACTATTTGGTATCTGCATAGTTCCCACCGAACTTGTCCTCCAAAGAGAAAAGCAAGATTATAAGGAAGATCACCCCCTTCACTTGGATTGGGGGAAATCTCTTCAAACTTTTCCCAAATCAAATCCTGAGAAGGTGTGTCAGGGAGGAGGAATTCTTTGATATCCTTCTGACCTATCATGATGGGCCTTGTGGAGGTCACTTTGTAGCAAAGGGGACAACATTCAAAGTGTTACAAGTAGGCTATTATTGGCCCACTCTTCATTAGGATGTGAAAAGGTATACTAGTCAGTGTGATCGGTGCCAAAGGATGGGGAAGCCTACTCCAAGGGATGAAATGCCTCTGCAACCTCAAGTAACTTTCAAGCCATTTGACAAGTGGGGAATGGACTTCATTAAACCTATTGACCCTCCTTCCAAGCAAAAAAATTACATCATTGTGTGCACTAACTATCTAACTAAGTGGGATGAAACCAAGGTAATTAAGGCAGCGACAAAGGAGAAGGTAGTTGAGTTATTAAGGGAGAATGTATTTTACAAATTTGGGTACCCTACAGAGCTGGTAACTGATCAAGGTAGCCAATTTACCTCCAACATGATTGAAGACTTGCTCAACCAACACAAGATCAAGCATAGAACCTCCACTCCCTATCACCCATAATCTAATGGGCAAGTGGAGGTGACCAACAGAGTGCTGGAGGGCATCTTGACAAAAGTGGTTAATAGCAGTAGGAAATATTGGGCAGATAGACTAATTGAGGCCACCTAGGCCTATAATACCACTTGGAAGACCACCACTGGATTCACACCCTATGAGCTGGTCTATGGGGAAAAGGCCCTGTTGTCCATTGAGTTTGAGTATAACACGTTAAGGATGGCAACCCAACTAGATCTAGATCTTAGCAATGCACAAAAAGAGAGATTGCACTAGTTGAATGGTTTAGATGAGTTCAAAATTCAGGCCCTCTTACACATAGAGGTAACCCAACTTTAGAGGAAGATCTGGCATGATAAGAACATCAAGGATAAGAAATTTCAAGAAGGTGATTGGGCTTTGTTATATGATTCCAGATATAAATACTTTAAGCATAAGTTAAGGATAAGATTGTTGGGGCCATAGGTTATAGAAAGATGTCATGATAATGGTTCAATGCAGACCATAACCATAGATGCAGAGGCCATTCCTTTACTTGTTAATGGAAACAGATTGAAAGTTTACAAAAGACCATTGTCAAAGCAAGAGTTCATTGATGGTATCAATAAAACGGTGACGGTGTTGGATAAAGTTTTAGCTCCTGCCTCATCAAATCACTGAGAGAAAAAAATAAAAGAAAAAAATAAAAATAAGGACTCAGGTGAAAACCTCCATGAGGTGCCTGAGTCCCACTAGTGGGCTGAAAACCTCTTAGGCCAGCCCAATGGTATCAAAAGAAAAAAAATAAAAAAAGAGAACATGAAAAGATATCTGGGTGAAAACCTCTCTTTGGGCACCCAAGGAAAATAGCTAAGATGAAAACCTCTTAGAGGCAGACTAGTTGTTTTCAAAAAAAAAAATGAAAAACAAAATCATGAAAATTTCTATTTTCAAGTTAGCAAGGAGGACGATAAGATAACAAGGGAGGCTCAAAAAGGGACTTATTTCACTCACATTTTTATTTTTCCACCTATCATAATTTATCACTCCACGATTTCTTTCATTTTTTTCCACTCCTTTGCTTTAGTTTACAAGGGGATTGTGTTTTCTATAGGATCTCTTGAAAACGTATAGGATGACCCTGTAGGAATTACAGTGGCTCGGGAATCCTACAAAAAATGACCCTAGGGTGAGAAAATGACCTGCCATGTCAAAAAATAACATCCCTACATCACCACTTAATTACCATATCTCTCTCCACCTTGATCGCCCCTGCATTCAAGATAAAATAATCAGTTTCCAAAAAAAAAAAAAATCCACAATCCTCAGGAGAAAATACAGAGAAAAAAAATGAAACAAGAGGGCAGAAGGGAACAACATCCGAGTGTATTCCTCATTATTCACACTCCTAGACCTCTTCTCCATCCATGTCATCATCCTCAAAATCCCAGTAGAAGAAATGATTAAGAATTCTGAGGGAGAAGCAGCTATAGGACATCCTGTAGGAAATCCTATAGAAGTCTATCCCACAAAATAAAAATCATGAGTTGCAGCCCAGCATGAAGATCCAAGGGCAGAAGGAGAGCCAGAGCAGCAGCGGCAGGATCACCTTCAACACCAGGTACCTTCACATCAAAAGAATCATCAGAGAGCAATAAAAAAGGAAGGAAAAATAACATGCAGCCAACACACAACAAGCACCTCATGTCTTCAACAAACTGCAGCAAGGTATTAGCACCACGGGTAAGTATCCTGCTTCACTCTCTCATTTGCATCATGTAGTAAAAAAAATGTAAAGGTTGTGAGCGAGTTGGTTTATAAGCAAAAGGTGGCTCGTTAATTTGGCTACCTTCGTTATGTCGATGAAGACAAAATGGTTGGTCCTCCCACACGTTGAAACAATCAAGTCAAAAAAGATAAGAGAAGGACAAAAATAGTTAAGTCTATAGAGGCATGAACAGAGAGTTGATTACAAGTAGAGGGGAATGATGAGGTGGTAGTGGGGACCAATGGTCCAAAAATAGAAAACATACCTCCGCTGCTAGCACACCACCTCGCTCAACTTGATTATAAGAGGAAATAATTGTTGATCCCCATGAATTCATGCATTCATCTCCTTGAGGCTCACCCTATAAAAGTCACTCTTGTACCTAGGAAACCTACAGAAGAGAAAATTCCACCTTTCTTACGCATAGGAATTCCTACAGAATTACACAGGAAATCCTACAGGATCACATAAGAATCCTACAGGATACAAATAGGTAATCTATAGGATTGGCTGAGAGGAGTTTCAGAGGGGAAAACACGGGGGTTGGCTACAACAAACACTATGAGGAGGTAGGATCTATAATTACTTCCCCTTTTCAAAGTGAATTGAACAAAAAATCCCTTAGTAGTGAGTGAATTTGGCAGTTGTGTAATGGAATTGCCTCCATAGTTCTTTTAGTTATTTACTTATGAATTTAAAAATTGTATCAACCATCTCAGCTCCTCAAAATTCACCAACCAAAATGATAGGTGGGTTTAATAGAAGGGAGCCCATTAACACTATGAGGATCCACGAACACCCTCAGGTGTTAGAAATATTCACAAGGCATAATTGGATGGGGTATTTTGAAAAATTAAGAGGGTATGATGATGAATTGACCCAAGATTTTCCTCTCTCCCTCATTCCACTGAGCAGAGTCCATTCCACTGTCGTGGTGAGAGGCCTCTCCATAGAGCTCACCCTAAAATCATAAGAAGAATTACCACACTTCCCCTAGGAGTGCCTTGGAGAAAGGAAGACAAGGGAGATAGCCAGACTCCCAAGAAGAAAATATTTTTAGAGGGTGAGGAGCCCATTAAGGACAAGAATGGAGTAAGGAGAACAAGCCTACCATATCCCTGGAATGAGGAGAGCTAGCACCTTATCAAATACATATCATGTCAGGGTAGGTATAGTGTGGTTTATGGATATCACTTTAGGATTCTTGAAGAATTGAGGTTTGGAGCAGAAACACCTCCTCACAACAGGTTCAACACACCAAACTTCCTTCTGCAATCACTGATAGATATAAGCATAAAGGTGCAAGAGGGAAAACACCAATAGTTATACCACCATGGGTTAATTAGAATCATCATAGAAGATTCACTCCACAACCTCAGAATTCCTATCTAATGGGAAATTTTTAGAGACATGTAGAAATAGGAGGATATCAAAGTCCTCACTTATGACATTAGTCCTACTGACGGTGAAAATGATGAGGAAGAAACTAAACTAGATGGAGAAGAAGCAGAGAGGGATGAAGATGAGACAGATGAGGAGGACGAAGAGGAGAAAGAGAAGGAAGGTGATGAGGAAAAAAAGGAAGATGTCAAGGAGGAGAATGATAAACAAGATGAGGATCTAGAAGGAGGAGAAGAGGGGAAAAACATAGAGGAAAAGGGCAATGGAAAAGAGGAGGTAGAAGACAAGGAGGAGTCACCTAGGGTGTCTCTAGAACCCATTAAGAGAGAAGCAATAGCTGCCTTCACTGCTCTTAGCACCGCTATCAAACAAAAAGGCAAGAGACATAGGCAGACAGCCTTATATTTCAGAACAAGGAAAAGCACAAGGATAAGGTAGGGGAAACCCCAAACTCCAACCAAAATTCCCATTGTAATTGAGGACTACCTAAAAAACATGAGAAAATGCCTCCTCCTATGAAAACTCAAGAAATTGGATCCTCAACACAAACCTCCCCTAAGGCTCCTATCACCTATGTGAGAAGGCCTATAACTAGATCCACCTCATCCAAAGGAAACAAAATCCTACAGGATACACAACAAGACCTACTGGAAGCAGAAGCAGTCCTACAGGAGACTCAAAAATTGGATAAGGAGGGAATCCTACAACAAGAAACTAAAGAAGAGGACCTAGAGCTAAGGGAACATAGACCCCAACCTAAGCTTGACTCCTAATATAGATTTATTGAAGGGGGCAGGGTCATTCCACAAAAATTTGCTATTCCATTATTCTTTGACCTTGAGAAGGAGAGAGCCAAAACTCATAGATGGATTCATATTGCCAAGTCCAAGGAAGTGGAGTACATTGGTCACATGGATGAGAAGTTCAAGGAGATGGGCAGAGAACTAAGTAGCTTGAGAGATAGAGAGGCCATAATGAGAAATCAGTTAGAGACATAAAATGCATGGTTGAAAGGACAACTACAAGAAAGAGATAATCAATTGGTATCCATGGCGAGTCTCTCTTTGGAAGAAATCCAGTGCAGGATGCCAGATAAATGATATGCCCTATATCTTAAGGAACAATGGTTGCAATTTCAAATCAAGGCCGTAGCATAGAGAGGCACTATGCCATTTCAAGATTATAGATAGTTCACTGATCTTTGTGATCAAAGCACATTGGAAGATAGGGCCAAGATGTCTAAGTTTTATTTGCATAACATGGCCTTAACATACATGAATGTATGGGACCCTAATACTAAGCTAGGAGATTTACAATTGATGGCTTTGGCGTCATGGATGAACCATGAGGAAGCAAGGGCTGCAGAAATGAATAATAAATTGTTAAGAGAACAAACAAAGCCTCCTATGATTAGAACTAAGAAGTCCAATCCAATCGCCCTCATCCGTACACATAATTTAATTTAAAATGTTCCTCGGCTTGCACCCATGTATCTTGCTACCCAAGAGCCAAGAATTACACACTTTGAGGACATGTTAATGTTGTTAGGGGATGATAGAATGTAAGCTTACCTGACAAGATGGAACACATTTCCATACAGTTTAAAGATAAGAGAGTACCACTCTCCTCAAAGAATGAGAGAAACACTGAACAAGACACCCATGTACAATCAATCTATTCAAAGGCTCAAAGTCAATTGGATTGGCTTGAGACTCAATCCACCACTCCTCTTAGGGATGCTAGAAGGAAGGAAGGAAGAAGAAGAAAGGAGGCAGTGGGAGGAGGTGGAAAATAAGGCATGTTTCTATGCACAAGAAGAGGAAACCACAACAGAGGCATGGGATGTGAGGGAGGCCACTAGAGCTATGAAAGACATGGATATTGATTGAGTTGCTCAAAGGATGAGCAACTCTTTCAGTAGGGGGGTGATGATGAGCCTCATCATTGGGTAATTATATGGACCTTAGTTCACCTCCTAGATTTGTCAAACCAACTCTTCTCACAACTTATTACATGTTTTGACTATATTTTGTTTAATGAGATGAGTTAAATTGAGATATTATGCCTAATGAACTAATATGCATTGAATGCAGGTTTGGAAATGAAAATCAAGGAATTTTGGCAAGACTAAGGTTTGAAACTTGAATGGGACAAGGGAGAGAGATTGTAGGAGGTAAATCCTCCTCATTTACTCCTCCCCCATTAGAATATTTCTCAATTAATCCCACCAGCTCGGAGTGCAAGTAGCCAAGTCATGAATATCAGAAGGCTGTCAAGCAAGTGATAGATAGAGAGTTAGTTCATCTCGCGTTCGGGAGCTGAGCATCCCTAAATTTAAGGAATTTGTTGGGGACTTTAGTTGTATAAGTAGAGAGGCCTAGAGCCTCATTAGGATTCAATTTTTTGTTGTAAAAACTCTAGTTATTTTTTAGCTCCAGACTTGTGGAAGACTTTGATGTAATTTTCTGTTTTGGTAATAAGAATGAAATTTTTCTTGATCCAGTACTGAGTTAACTCGAAGGGTTGAAGATCTTGGGTTAGGGCCCAACTCTAGCAGCAAAGGCTCCTCTTCTTATATCTATATGCTTATCTTAGTTGGATAGATTCATGGTTAAACTGTCTTTAGAAGTATTTCCTTGCAAGTAGTGTAGATTTGATTAATTTTTTATTAGTTTGCTTCCATTTGTGCCTTACTTCAGTAGCAGGCTAGAAGGGATAAAAGAAGAACCACAAATCTGTCAGTAGGTGTCCTGGCCTCACTTCTTCTTTTTAGGATCATGATTTGAGGAAAAGACCCTTATGCAGCCCCAAAAAGACAGATTTCCATTTCTTTCATAGGATTTAGAGTTTATTGTACTTGAACCAGCATTTGATCAGTTTTGTAAGTGTAGGATTTCATTGCCATATTTTCTATCTTCATTCTTGCAGTATATCTCATCCATGATTCCATTTTGTTCAGTAATTTCCCCATGCATAAGGTAGACAATTAGTTCATTAAATTATGCTTTTCTATCTCATGAGAATTCTTCTTGTTTACATGACCTTTTGGAAATTACACATGTTTGATGCAGAGTAGGTGCTTCAGAAGTAGAAAGATATCTCATAGGATGCAACCACCTTTCAACTTCCTCCACCCATAGGCATTCATTAGTTTCATCAAGACCTTCACCAATTTCATCATTTTACATAAAAATTCCCCCAAGCATGTTGAACAAATCCAACCATCTCCCAAAACTTGGTTTTGGGTTCTGAGTGATCCTAAGTCTTTTCTCATTCCATTCCACCCATAAAACACCTTCCCTAATCTTTCCATCACCTCCAACACCCATCTTTTTCCTCTCGGTTGTATCTTGTAGAACTACAGGGAATCTTGTAGGTTTCTAGTACATCCCGTAGGTTTTGCTGTAGTGGCCTGTTTTGAGGCTGAATTGAAAGAAAACCTCTAGGAAGCCACCCAAGGTCACCCAAGGGTCTCCCAAACCTTCCAACCATCTGTTGAACCTTCCAGCCATCCATCATCATCCCTAATCCACCTGCCACATCACCAAAAGAGATTAGCTTGCACACTTGATTTTTCATGAAAAGCATAAAAAGACAAAACAGAATTATTGCAGTCCTTTACATGCATAGCAGTGATGTTTGATGCTTTTGACTTCCATGCTTAGGACAATAGCATTTTCTTCATGTAAATTTAGAATTATTGCAAAGCATAGCTCTTAGTAGTTAATTAGGAAATGGTGTGCCTTAGCATTGAATTTCAGTCTTTTTCATTATTACAATAGATCAACTCTCTCTTAGAGTAGATTTCTATTTCTTTCATCAAGGAACCAAGCTTCTTTTAAATCCATAGAAGTTTGGCTTGAAAACCTTAGTGGTCTCTCGCCATTTGAACAGTGACAAAAGGCAGAACCATCAGTTTTACTTGTGTATACAACATTGTCACCTCTAAGTTTATACGAACCCCAGGTTGATAAAGTAAAGTTGGTAGCCCAAGAGTTGCAACATTTGTGCTGCAATATTGGTACTCATCACGTACTAGATGTATTTTGAGTGGTGGACTCCAAACACATTAATTTTTATATGTCGATACATAATGTTGTTATGCATATTTCAAATGACGATTGTGGTTCGCCATTTGCTTTGGTTATGTTTTTCTTCTGTGGTATACATGTGATAAATTCTAATATAGAATATTATTTGCAGTGGTATCTACATAGTTATTTTGGGCTCAAGGAACATGATTGAATGTAATGGTTTCAAATTCATGTGCCAACAGCTTAACTTGTAGATATTTTCTAAATAGGACTTGGTTATGCACATGATACACACCATTCAATTACATGACAAGCAATAAGGAATCTAAACAAACATGAAGATGAAGGATGCGATGAGCAAGGGCATCGACTAAAAAACCTATCAATGCATCATATTCATCCTAATTATTGGTGGAAAATCAAATGCACACGCCGTTAGAATGGACTAACATATGCAAGGGGGTGAAAATTTCCCATGCTACTGAGGCTAGATTCCTGGAGAAGCAACTCACACTGTCGGCATAACCGGTATATAGTGTGGATGATGGATCTATTGGAAAGGTGAAAAAGACAACAAATGAGATGATGCACCCTACCTAAATGCATGACAGAAATAAATACATGCAAATCAATGGAATATGTTATGGGTAAAATTTCTTGAGGTAGAGTGCATTGTGAGGATTAGGAAGAAGTTGGCCTTCGAAATCCTATAGAATATATGCCCACTTACCCAAGTCCTTATGAATGATGTAAGGTTCTATCCATAATGATGAGTGAGAAAACAATGAAGGATACAATCAACACCGTGAGGATAAAGGTCATCGTCTATGAGAAGATAGCGAGGGGCCTGGTATTGGATACATCGTTGATCATCACGTGTAAGATGGAGGGCAAACTTCTGGGTTCAAAAATATGGAAGGAAGTATAAATTAAGATGCATATCATCCCAAGGGTAATTAGGGGTAGTCATGGCTTCCATGATGTCTTCATTGGAATGGAAGATGGGAGGACTGGAGGAAGAGAGACTACATGATGTAGCATCAGTACCTGGTGTATCATGCTGAGAATGCAAGTTCACATATGCATCATCTAAGGTGGTAGACAACATGCTAGTAGATGGAAGATCTACCAATGTTGAGAGCTGATTTTCCAACAAGGGAGGTTTGACAGAAGCTCGCGTGGGAACCTCAGAGAGGTTATCTTGTGAAGAACTCAAGGATGATGAAAGGTAAAGGATATGGGTTGTGATTTCTATCATCTCGACATTGGGGGGAGGGATCACGATGGTGGGATTAAATTCCCCCTATTTTGGTGTACTACTGGTATCAAAATCCATAGGTAGAGGAGTAGATGATCCACTACGAGTGGCCTCAAAGTTGCGAAGCACATGGAGGCAGTCACGAAATTTGTTGAGTTGAGGGAAACAATGGGAATAATGACCATAATTATCACAAAAGGCACAAGGGTGATCTGTGCACAACATTTTAAGTTTCTTGGCTGAATCTGGTAAGGTAACTTGGACCTTAGGTGTGTTAGATTCAAGAAATGTTTCTTCTACCAAGGGTTTGATGCAAGGAAGTTCAAGACAGTTAATGGTGGCATGCCCAAAAACATCACACAAAGTGCACAAAGGTGTCGACTTTGGACGCTTGGGAGCTAGAGGTGCATGGGGAGCCTTGTCCTTAGGTTCCTTCTTCTTGGGTTTGCCCCCCTATCCTGATTCTTTCACAACAAGAGTGGGTTCCTGTTGAGGTTGTGGTGGAACTGGAGTAGTGGCAGGGGTCATAGGTATCAGTTGAACCAGGGGAAAAGCATGATATGTTCTGATTTGACTAGGTGGATTTCTCGCTAGGGGGTCAATGTACCAGACTAGGATCCCCAAATTCATATTAGGGAGACTCAATGAAGCCATGGCAGGGACAGAAAAGATCCTAGGAGGAGGAAACAAGAAATGCATTTGTCCTACATGATAGTGCCCTGATGGAATGATTCCTTGATGGTTAATACCTAGAGGAAGAGTTCCTAGTGGGAACAAAGGAAAGGCACCCAAAAAAGGAGGAGGTACTAGAGGGGTGGATCTAGATTTCTCGGCTAAAGTCGCAACAACAGGGTGCTACAGAACTGACTGTTGACAAAAGGTACCAGACTTCTTTTGAGCATCCCATGACGCTTGTAACATGAAGACACTCAATGAGTTGGGCTCAGAAATGGGAGGGGGAGGACCATGTAAAGCACCCAACAAGGTGGAATCCTTATAGACTCCAAGTGAAACGTCGGTGGGAGGGGTGGCATACTGCTTTCTGGACATCGATGCAATAATGGACTCACGGGAGGTTATGGATGATGGCTCGTAATATGTCAACTAATTGATAATGATGATATTACCTTCATGGGAAATAACATCTTGCGGAAAATCGTAGACGTGATGCTTGACATGGTGTATGTGTAACTGCAACCCAAGAGAATTTTGTAATCTTGAGGGGCATTAATAACCTCAATCTCTACATTTACAGTATTGCCCGCAAGCATCACTGGATAATTGCAATACATATCGAGAGGCTGAGAGAGGCGATCGTCCCAAGCATGTAAAGTGATGGTGGATGGGTACAGTTCAAGTGACTTGAGTTTCTTCCATATGGTCGCAGACACCACACAGGTGGATGCACCTTTGTTAATAATGCATCGGGAGATGATGGCATTATGGACTCGGACTGGTAGCTGGAAAGAAACAAATGATGGTAATTGAGGATGGTCTAACACGTCAACAAGAAAAATAATCAAATGATCATCTGAAGGATTTACTATGCCTGAAGCAGTTAGTAGAGATTTCTTTTGAAATGGGCATTACTAGAGCACCTCCAGTGTCGACATGGCAGTAGGTGATTGCGCCAAGTCATCTACTATACTGTATGTGTGTGAAAATCAATTAGAATTTGTGTTACCACGTAATGGCCCATTGGGGATCTTGGGAATTGACTCAACTTTAGGGTGAGGGATCTATAAAGGACCATTTGGTGTCGTAAGAGGCTTAGTAGATTCTTTGGTTTTGGTCTTAGTTGTGGATGAAGTCGATGGCTTGTCGTATTGATGTGACTGAGTTTGCAAGTTGACATCAGAGGTATTAACCTCGTCAGAATTCATCATGAGGATCTGATAGTCAACAGGACCAGAAGGTTGGGGAGGGTGGGATGCTTAACCTTGGTGAGGTTTAGAAACAACAAATCCTTGTTGAGGGAAAGGATTTGTAAGAACGATTGGTTGAGATGGCCCAGGATTATGAGGAGGTTGTTGCATGGGTAGTTTACCTCTAGAAGTTTCTTATTCTTCCCACATTTGGAACATATGAGGTAAGAGGGGACACTCATGAGTATAATGGCCATGTACACCACAACATGCACAAGGCTTATTCGTATGAATATCCTTGTTCTGCTTGGGCTAGTTTCCATGTTGTTGGTTGTTGGTGTTAGGCTATTTCCCTTAGGGTTGGTTGGGTTGATTACCCTAGTTACCCTGGTTACCCGTGTTTCCTTTCCCCTTTTTCTTTTTCTTTGAATTTTTGGGATTGGTCACACTCTACTATGCATACACTTGACCCTAAGGGGGCGATGGCTACTAGGGTAGAGAATGCATGGGAGGCTACGATGCTAATGCCTGAGGGGATGGAATGCTCGATGGTGCATAGGTGTAAGATGGTGAAGGGGTGATGGTATGGTAGATAGGTTGATCATTTGCTGACCCTAACATCTGCTAATGTCATTGGGTGAATTCTTAAGATGTGCTTTTTCTTGAATACACATTGCTAGCAGTAGCGGCATAAGTTTTGGAGGAATTGGTGCCCTCCTGTAGACATCCACAACTCTACTAAGTATATGGCGAAGGATGTGAAATAAATCGAACGATACCATCAGTGATGTGAGATGCCCATAGTGCATTGGCACCACCAGGATGACCCAGGTTTGGTATAATGGTATAGACATAACCGAATTGAGCATAAATCAAGTCATATCTTAGAGCAATTTGGAGAGCCTCTTCCTTTGTCTAAGGAAAGTGAGATGTGACATCTTTGGAAATGGGTGCTAAAAGAGTCCTACGAAACCAATATAGGTAGACACGATCTTCTAAGGATGGGGCATGACACATGCTCCTCCTTCTATGCCATTCCCAGACATAGTAGAAAAGACGAGTGGTAGAGGACTGACAAAATGTGGTCAAGAGCTCCATACCAGTGTCATAATGGAGAGATAACTAAAAATATGAAAGGAATTCTTTAGAAAGCATTGCAAAAGTGGAATGAGAAGCATATGGTTGGTCAATGTATCACTTCGCAGCATCTCCGGTGACTGTGCGTTGGAACAATTGAAGATGAATGGAGTCATTGGTGACGGAATTAGACGAACACCACATATGGAAGGATAATATGTGATTGGTGGGGTCCTCTCTAGAATTACCCTCAAACTTGGGAATGTCTGAGGGAATCTTAGTTGACATAGCTAGCAAACTAACATCGTGGTGTATAGGGTCATTAATCAACTAGTTAAAATCTAGGAGACTTAACCCATCCATGAAAGGTAGAAAAGGGGCTTCCAGAATGGTTCTTGTAATGGTTCTGCCAGATGTGACTATCGGGATAGAACCAGAGCCACCACCAAGTTGGTTTCCTGCACCTGTAGTGGATCTTGACATGATGACAGTATGCAATGAAGGAAGCTTGGAAACAGATGAGGAATCAGATGAACTAGAAGAAGAGTCAACATGTGATGAGTGCTAGTATTGTAGCAAGGTTGTTGCAACTCATGGGCTACCAGCTTTACTTATCAACCCGAGGTTCGTACAAACTTGGAGGTGACAGTATTGTATGCACAAGTAAAAGTGATGGTTCTTTCTATTGTCACTGTTCAACTGGCGAGAGACCACTTGGGTTCCAAGCTAGAATTCTATAGAGTTAGAAGAAGCTTGATTCTTTGATGGAAGAAAGGAAAATCTACTCTAAGAGATTTACTCTACTACAGTAATGGAGAAAGACAACATGTAATTCTAAACCACACCATACCCTAATTAACCATTTAAGAAGCTATGCTAAGCAAAAATGCTAAATCAATTAATAAAAAAAATGCTACTATCTAATTTGCAGAAGTAAAAAAGCATCAAACAATACTAATGTGCAAGTATAGAAACACAACTAAATCTGTTTTCACTTTTTTGGTCTTTTTAGGCAAAATCAAGTATGCAAACTAATTGTTCTTATGGATGTGATAGGTGGATTGAAGGTGTTTGAGGATGGCTAGAAGGTTCATGAAGTGGTTGGATGGTGTGGCAGGGTCCTAGGAGGCTCTTTGTGACTTCCTAGAGGTTTCCCATCAATTCGTCCTCAAAACAGGTCGTTTCAGGAAAACCTATAGGATGTACTAGAAACCTACACGATGATCCTGTAGGAATTACAAGAAACCTATAGGATATGGCCGAGAGCTAATTGTGAAGTGTTGGAGACGTTGGGAGGCTTAGGAAAGGTGTGTGATGGGTGGAATGGAGTGTTAGAATATCTAGTAGTACTCAAGAGTCAATATCCAAGATAAGAGATGGCTAGATTTGTTCAATGTGTTTAGGAGAATTTCAATAAAAAATGATGAAAAAAATAGTGAGGGTGATGGTGGAGACAAGGGATGGCTAAGGTGGATAAAGTGGAAGGTGGTTGCTAGCTCTAATGTCTTGGTCTCCTCCTGAAGCACCTGCTCTACATAAAACATGTGTGTCTTCCAAAAAGTCGTGCAACAAGATACATTTTCATAAACTAGAAAAGAAGAACTAATGAATCAATTGTCTTTATTATGCATGAAGAAAGTTGTTGAAGGGAATGAAAGCATGAGTGAGATCTACTACAGATGTGGAGATGGAAAATAGGACAATGAAATATACCTTGCAACATTAACCAAATACTAAGTTAAAGACAACAAACTCCAAAGGTCATAAAAGAACTAGAAATTTGTGTTTTGGGGGCTGCTTAAGGGTCTCTTCCTCAAATCATGGTCCCATAGGGAGGAAGTGAGGCCGAGACACCTGATAACAACCTCGTGGTGATCCTTTTTCTCCTTGCTAACCTGCTACTTGAAATAAAGGCACAAATGGAACCAAACTATCACACAACCAATCTAATCCACACTACTTGTAATGGAAATGCAACTAATAAGAAAATTAACAATTAAGCTATGAATATACACTACAAATACATGTACAATCAAGAGGAGCCTTGGTTGCTAGGGTTGGGCCCTAACCTAAGAGCTTCATACCTTTGAGTTAACTCAGTGATGGCTCAAAACAAAGCTCATTCTTATTACCAAATCTGCAAATTACATCAAAAAGAACTATCACAAGTCTTGCAGATCAGAAATAGAGTAAAGTTTTACATTGAAAATCTGAATCCTACTAAGGTCCTAGGCCTCTGTACTTATACATCTGAAGTCTCCAATGAATTCCTTAAAATTAGGGAGGCTCGGCTCCCAAACTCGAGATAAACTAGTGCTTTGTCTCTCACTTGCTCAACTACTTTCTAGTCCTCATGATTTGACTATTTTCACTCTGAGTTGATGGAGGAATATTCGAATGGAGGGGTAGTAAATGAGGAGGATTTACCACCTATATCCTCTCTCCCTTGTCCCATTCGAGTTTTGACCTTGGTCTTTTCCAAAATTCCTTGATTTTCTCCTTTAATCCTACATTAAATGCACATTAGACCACAAAGCAAAATATCCAACTCTAACTCACCTCATAAACAAAATATAGTCAAAAGCATGCAATAAGTTATGAGAATAGTTGGTTTGACTAATCTAGGAGGTGAATTAAGGCCCATATAATTACCCAATGATGAGCATCATCAGTATGGGGACTCGGGAAATGAATAACTTGAACCCGACAGGGAGGAGTAATACGCCCAAGCGGAAACTGACGATGAAGACCTAAGAGTCTCCGTGACAAACACCTTGGTGGCATTATGGTTGCACAAAAAAAAGTGACATGGAAATGGTGAATGGAGATAAAAAAAATTTCTCTGTCTCTATTTGGGGAGATAAATTAATTAATTTAATTCTTCGCTTGGCAGTGTAAACTAAGCACCCTTCGCTTAAGGTGTGCTTGTGTGTGCAAGTGTGTTTATTAATTAAGTCCAGATCATGTTTGGAAAAAGAAAAAGATTTTTGAAATATTGTAAATGAACTAAAAGTAAATCAACTATCTAATCCCCACCCAAACTGGGTTTGCAAACACTGTGCTGGTTGCTAGTGAAATCAACTGAAAACACACAAAAAATGCCAAGATGTCTAAGCATTTATGTGACTGGGATCAAATGACACTATGTTGTTGGAAAGTGGTGCAATGACAACAAAAAACCAGTAACAAAAATCATTGCAAAAGATGGGTGTGAAACCTAGGGAAAACAGTGGAACCCTAAGGCAAATGACCAAACAAGGTTTAAGAGGGAACTTTGGATGGAAACAACCTATCTTTGAAGATTTGAAAAAGGAATGTATAGATCTGGAAAATATGGTTGAAAGCTCTGCAAAAACTCAAACTTCTTACTTAGCTAAACTCCTCTTATAAGGTTTGAAGCATACTAGAAGCCCTAAGGGGCTAAATTTCACTTTGATGAGAAAAACAAAGTAGATCAAGGCCTAAGAAGACTAAGACAGTGGTCAACCAACCTAGTAGATTGCTCTCAGAAAAACGCAGAAAAAGATCAGAAAAATTCTCAGAAACCCTAAAATCGCATGTACTAACCTAATTCAAAGGATATCACACCTTTTGGGCCAAAAAGTGAGTTATGGACCTCTAGATCACAGGTTTAGGGAAGAAAAGTGTGATTTCTACTCCTTAGTTCTTAGGTAGCAAGTCTCAGAAAAATTTGTTGTCTCTATTGCGGCTGGTTCTTGTGACCTATGGAAATAACCAGAAAACTTGTGGAAGTTAGAAATTTGACTGGTCTAGGGTTAAAATGTCAGTAAATAACATTAATAGATTGAAAAAAGAAAAAACCTAAGCTGAAAACTAAAGGTCACCCAGGTTTCTGAATCAAAATTAAAAATGCAGTGGAGTCGCCATTTGTTAGCGACAATCAAGAATTCCCCAGTGGATTCACCATTTGTTTTGTAGTGTTCTTCTCAAAGGTGTATGAAAAGAAACCACTTTAGACTGTGGATGGAAAACAACCCTAACGGTAAAACTGGTTATTAAGCAGTGCGGGTTTGTAGCAAATGATCGACACAAAACCTGCCAAAACCTTGATCTATGCAACAGAAATAGTTAAATAACAAAATGGAATAAGAAAATAAGTGCAAGTAACTCCAATAACCCAATGGAAACCATATATACAAAGAGAATATTTTATTACATGAAACTTATGAAGGGAAAAAATAATGTTACCAGTCCCCCTATATGGGATGGGTTCTTAGCTATCCTCAATGTCTTCAACTTTTGTAGAGTTTATCTCCTCTATAATGTGTAAAACCTAGCAAAAAAATGTTTGAGCTCAATGAGAACTCAAATGGAGAAGAAAATGGTGTGCGGCAATGATACTAATCAGAGCTGCAACAATGAGTGCAACAATTAAAACAATCAAAAGTGAAGAATGAATGTAAAACCCTTCAATTTATAACAAAATATTAAGCTATTCTCGATTAATGGAAAATAATAAAATATTATTAACCAAATTCTAGAATTAACCATTTGGAATATTTTATTATATTTGGTTGGAGGGAAAAAGTATTTAAATTGGTTAAATATTTTTATTTAGACATAATAAATAAATGATTTATTTATCATCTCAAGGAATGTGGTTAAGGAATAATAAACAAATAGTGATTTATTTAATTATTCTTCATGGGTTTAATCAAATATGACTTAACAAATGTGGTTTATTAAGTAATTTCTTACAGTGAAAACAATTTTACTATGGTAAAATTGGCCCTACATGGTGTACTTCAATCCATCTAGTAAATTATGGCTAGATGATCAATTTTTGGTGATAACAAGTAGCTTTTGAGTTATGTCTTTCTTATCGTAAAGATTCTTTGACCATATCTGGCATAGGTTCTATAGGAAGTTGAGTAGTGGTCAAGGACCCTATAGGTATTTCTGTGGTTAAGATGGAAGGGTTGGGCTATAGGGGAGCTTCATAACTTCTGTTTCATGTTTACAGGAGGATATCTTCTTCTGTCTTGAAAATGTCGTGATTAGAATTATTATGGGGGTTCCCTCTAGAAGGATGTGGGTGGGATGATTGTTGCTAAAGTTTAACCACTCCCTGATGGGGGAAAGGGTCTTACATTACTGCAGTTTGTTGACCTCCTTGGCCCTATTGTCCTATATTATTTTTAACTCAGGGAGCTGAGGGCGATGATGGGTATAATGACCGTATTGCCCATAGAGAGCACAAGAATGATTAGTACATAGACTTGTGTTCTTATTTTGCTTTTGTGGGTTGTTGTTAATCAATCCCTAGCTTTGATTTCTGTTAGGGTTTCCGCTTACTGGTGCCCATGAGGGTTGTTGGTCGTTGTTGCCCCCTATTCTCCCTTTGATTTTTATTTGGTTTTTTATTAGCAACATTAAGTGGGTTAGCTCAGTTTAGTTGCTCCTCTGATTGTTTTTATTGAGCGAGAAAAGGTTGCACTAGATTAGCCCTTGGCTTATTTTGTGTTGGTGGGTTATTATGTTGTTAGGCAGGGAAAGGAGAATATTGGTTTCCTTGTCCTTGATTGGTATATGGATTCTGGGAAGTATACATTACATATGTATTCTTATAGGAGTATTGGTTTCCCTATGGGGGAAGATATGAGCATCCATGAGGGGTCTGATATTCGTTAACCCTACTAACCATATTATGCATCGGTGTGGGTTGACTGGGGTAGTATCTTGTATGTTGCAATGGTGGTGAATTTTGCGTAGCATCAAATGCTTAGCCATTAAACAAGTATCCATGGTACTCGTAGGTGTTGCTGAGTTGGTTGTGGGTTATGGACCCAGTCAATCCATCAATGGCATTGGATGCAGCCAGCGTCTCTTTATAAGTTTGTAGGCATGGGGCGTATGGAAGCACATGATAGATGTATCTAGGTTGGGTGTAGGTAAGCTCTAATTGTTGAGATTTTCTAATGAATTCTTCCTAATTTTGCGGGGATGAATTTTCCACGTCTTTTGAAATTTCTAATGTGAGCAATCCCAAAAAAAAGTCGAGGTGGACTTTTGTCTTCAAACTATACTTTACACAAGCTATGAAGTTTCCGCCATTCATGTATATGATCTAGTATGTGGGTAGCAGGTGTTTGTTTGGAGTATGTGTGGAGTTCGAGACCCGAATCGTCATGGACTGGGAGCTGGAAAAATGTGAGGAAAGTTGTAGATAGTGAGCTAAAGTTTCCATGTGATGTAGAAGGCTAGTCAATGTACCATTTTGTTGCAAGCCCAGTAAAGGTGTGTTGAAATAGTCGTAATTGAATAGAATCATTTGTGATACTATTAGATGAACACCACGGGTGAAAGGTCATGACATGATTTTCCTGGGCCTTCTGCCTATTTACCTTTGAATTTTGGAATGTCTGAAGGGAGCTTGGTGGGAATAGCTGGCCAATTTTGGCTATGAGCAATCGAGTCATTATTTAGCTTACTTAAATTTGGTAGGTTTAAAGAAGATAAGAATGAGATTTGCGACTTATTTGCCATCGCGAAATGATTTTGGATAGCAATATGTAAAGGGATCCTTTGTGGGGAATTTTCAGGAGAACTACCTCAATGGGTATCTCATGGACTATCTGGAGGAGTGGTATGTGGGCTCCCCAAATAGGTAGCATGTGGGGACCCTTGTCGGGTTGTCAAGGGTGTGCTTTGATGGGGAGGGGTCCTGAGAAAATATTCACCAATAAAGGAAGATCCTATAATGGTGGTTGTGTGACATCCTCTACGCCTAAATGGCGAGAGTCCCGACGCACCTCGCGGTAATTGGGGGAGGTTTAAGAAATGTCTATATTGATAGGGAGACATGGGGTCCTGTATGGTGTTGATTAGAGTGTGTGATACTTTGTGTATGGTGAGGGAAGAAAATGATTCTTCAAAGAAAATCAATCACGTACATAAAACAAAGCGAAAAATAAAAAGGTTACTTTTCCTTTAACTTTATCCTGTGTGATCAATCAAACAAAAAATTGTTTTCGTTTTTTTTTCGTGTGAAAAAATATCCTAAGAATACTTATTTGTCCTTTCCAATATCAAAGTAATTGGGCCTTGCAAAAATATCTTCTAATGGGTCCTGGGGAAATGTCTCGAAAGAACTAAGTCTCGAAAGAACTAGCGACACCTCCAATAGTTGAAGAATCAACCAAGGTAATGGAAATGAGGCTCAAGTGTTTCCCGCACCATCACCTATAGGGAAAGGATGCCATAGATTTTGGCCACTAAAGTACCTTTGTACCACGTGAGCATTTGAGTCTTTATATTATTGATAGTTAATTACTAGTACCGAGCATTAGATGGGTCGGGTAGCCCCAAAGAGGATTGCACGCACTGGACCTAAGTTGAACCCCCTCTGAATCGAGTCTCTGCCATGGTCAGTTATTCTTTTCCATGGGATGATTTTAAGATTTTAAGCTCCCTAAAAAGTCAATAACTATGTTTCAAAGATGTAACATGACCATGGCTGCTTATGGGATATCTACTCCTAATGGTCCTAACTTGAACTATAATTTTTTTGGTGGCCCCTATGGGTACACTTAGTTGGTTCAATTTATGGTTGTTTTTAAGGAGTATTTATTCACTTAGGGAGTGATTTTGTAAGAAAAAATAAACTAAGTACACAAAACTCCGGAAACTAGATGCCTTCAAGTACAAAGCTTATAGAAGCTTAGTGTGTGATGCAAGTGAACATAGAAAGTGTGGTAAGATTCAGATATTTGTTGATCCTTTAAGATATCCTTCTAATTACATTAATGTTTGATTGTTCCTTATATTTAAAAAAAGAAATATGGTGTGGATAATGGGTCCATTTTAAA
Source organism: Pinus taeda (assembly GCA_000404065.3). Taxonomy (NCBI): domain Eukaryota; kingdom Viridiplantae; phylum Streptophyta; class Pinopsida; order Pinales; family Pinaceae; genus Pinus; species Pinus taeda. The sequence goes on along the minus strand of APFE031317474.1, from coordinate 71,279 downwards.
CCATGTGAATTTCAACAAGGGAGATGGATCTTCAAGTGCTTTAATAAATTCTTCATATGCAACCCAGGTTCATCTAAGAGATGCAAATGAGGCATATATTACTTACTTTCTATAATGGCACTTTCTCCTAGTCCCATAGAATAAAAAAAATGAATGCTTTGGTTAACAATAATATTTGTGGATGATGGAATACTTACTCCTTTATTATTTAAGCTATGTGATCTGTAGAAAAATTCAAAAAAATAGTTTGAAAACCATATTTGGAATTTGGCCACTTACTTTTCTCCCTAATTAAGCTCATGGGGGATTCACTCAATGAACCTATGACATAGCATGTGTGTTCATGGCATACTAGAAAATACCCTTAATTTCACTGCATATTGGAAAATACCTCTAAAAATCACATTGTTTAACCCCCTAACAATACAAACCCAATACAACTTCCCAATTTAAAAAACCCCTATTTCATTAGATAATGTAGGTATTCCTTTTTTCATTAACATTTTTTATACCCCTTTATATTTTTTTATTAACTTTGAGCTCCATTTTTTATACTTTCCAATATAAAAACCCTTTACCCCTTATTATATGCTCAATATATTAATATATTTCCCCCAATATGAATGCATGTGATATGGTATTGCTCCCCTAGTAAATCCCCCGTGATTAAGCTATATTTGTATTGCAAATACAAATGAAAAAATACTCCAATTTCTCCACTAATTGAGGTTAGTAAAGCAACGAGGAAAACTAAATGAATAATAACAAATCCAGAGGTGAAGGGAATTCACTAAAGGCTTCCAATCACTTGAGAAAAGAGAAAATAGTTTTCTTGACTTTATAATGACCACACAGGTTTAACCACACATAGACGCGTGCATGCATCTATCAAAGAAAAGTCGTGCGGGCGAGCAAAGAAAATGAAAACTCAATTCCTTGGGTTCAGAATAGGTCCCGTAGGTCTTGCAAAAATTCCAAATAGATGTTGAGCACCTTGTAAACTAGTTATGTAGAGATAACGTCCTGCAAATACAACCTTTATATTAAATAAAAGACAACAACATGGTCTTCATTCCTGTGTGAGTGTTTCTGTGGCAATGGAGTACTAAAAGACACCTCCTTAGTAGTTGTTTTTTCCGTACAAAGGATCATAGACAAAGTTGGTGCTATTAGTGGATAGACTATATAAACAAAGCATTACTAATAGTGAAAACAATGCATATATAAACATAAACTAAAACAAAGAGATAAATACATAAACAATGCTCAATGGAGCAAAGGAGTCAACAAAATAATGGAAAGAACTCCCTTTATTGACTGTTGGTGGTAGAAGTTGAATATAATAGATGAATCTTAAACACTTTAAGATAATTCTTTGAGCGGTGATGCTCAAAAATCCTTAGCACTGATGTTATTTTCCTCAATCTCTTTGCAAGCTTCTCCTCTCTCTCAAAGAAGTATGAAGACTCTCAAATGGTGGACTCTTCTCCTCTTACTAAAATGATGGATAGCTTAAAAGCAATATGGCCAACATGCTAGTGCTCTTACTTTCTTTGGCTTCAACAATGGAATGTTGGTTTGCTCTGATAGCAATTTGACCAGCATAACAATGTCTCTTATTTTGGTTCTCCCATGGCCTATTTATATAGAATTTTTGAATCCATATTCCCCCTCTTGGTTCATGCATGACAATGAATCATGAGTAGGACAAGATGATTCCATTAAGGGTTGCATATCTTCACAATGACTCAATTTCAGTTGTCCTGGACTGAGATCTTATTAGGGAATCACCCCCAATTGTGTGAAGTGGTCCCAAATTCACTAAGTCATCTATTATCTCAACCGCGTGGCTTTCGAAGAAAATTTTGTGCGGTGCACGATTATCAAAGAAATAGTTGCCATGTCCTCAATTTTTTAACCTTATAAACTCTAGACCTTAGAAGAAATTAAATTTTTTAAACTTCATGATGTCTTCAGCTGGAAAATCTTCACTTGTGCATTCTAGTGGACATCTTTTAGTGTCTTCTAAATTGTGCAAACATGTGTACGATTTTCTGATGTTAACACACCTTTTTATTAACAGTTGGGTGGTTGATGGTTCCTCCTATCCTTAGTGTTTGGCTTTTAAGCTTTTTAGTTCTTCAAGATTCAATCATGTTTTGAATTATTTGTGGATTATGACCCTTGTGATGGGCACTTTCATTAGATTGATATTACTTGATTCTACTATATCAATCTTGATGGTATAAAGCTAAAACAATCTTAATTGTATAAAGCTTGTTTAGCTTTGAACGATCTTTTTTTTGACATGCTACTTTTATTAATCATTTTATAAATGGATCATGGCACATTGCACGGGCTATTTTGAAGTTCGACTATTTTCCTATTTTGACACCTTATTTAGACATTTTTCCTTTAAATTGTTTCACAACATTAGTTTAACTTAGTCTCAACATGGCAACCTACATATATGACACTAATAAATATTAAATACTTAAAAATATAAATAACTACTCATAAAAGTGAGCACAATTACAATGAATGAATTCATAAAACTACAAACACATCGCAGGGCATTTCAAAGTGAAAACAGCGCATTTATAATGCACTCTCAGTAGCAGCACATCACGCAACACGGTCAACTTTCACATTTGTAATTAATGCTGGCGATTTCTCAAACCAGCTCGCCGCTCATGCATTACAATTTTCACTACATCACTGCTCAGCTCTGCAATGTGAAATGAGAAAACGTTAATAAAATTAAAATGATAAATGTAGAATGAGACAACGTTAATAAAATTAAAATGGTAAAACACATGGCTCGCTCTCCTAAAACTCGGAAAGCCAGAGGTTTTGTACATTCGAATTTAAATGTTATTATTTATTGTAATATTGTAATGAGTGTTTGGAGTCAACAAGTATGTTCTAGATTTATTGTTGTTATAATCTGGGTTTAACTTGTTAATTAGAATATTTCAGTGATTTGATAGTTGTTATAATCTGATTTAACTTGTTAATTAGAATATTTCAGTGATAGTTATTTAAATTTGATGATTATTCTCATCAATAAATTATTGTTAATTATCAAGATTATCTTCCAAATAAGAACATGAAATGGTTTAATAATATGTATTATAATAATTATTTTTGTAATATATTTATTATAAAATTGTGTGTTCTCTCTTCTAGTTTTTAATTTGATATGAAGAAACTACTTTATCATATCAGATTTGGAATCAGAATTAAGAACATGAAATAGTTTAATTAATATGTACTATAATAATTGTTTTTGTAATATATTCTTTAAAAAAATTGCATGTGCATTCTTTCTTTTAGTTCTTCAATTTGATAGGAAGAAACTACTAAACTACTTTATCAGGTCAGATTTGGAACCATAATTAAATAATGAATTTATGTAGATATATGTGTTATCATTAGTATCTATTTATTATTGAATATATGTTTTTTTCTTTGTTATTCATTATCATGACATTAATTGAACTATATCCTAGTTGTGATGATGTGTTTAATAATGAATCTGTTTTAAATAATGAGTCTAAGAATGAATATGCAAAATCTTAATAACTATTTATTAGGATATTTTATATGAATTTATTAAGTTGAAGGTTTGATTAGTTATTTTATTAATCTATAGATCTATCTTGCACTTAAACTCAAATTTAGCTACTTATGCCTTTCTCTTGATTAGGAGTAAGACTAATCCTTTTCTTTATCGAGATAGAATATATTTATTCTTTATTGTGTGCATATTGGCTATATTGCATTTGCACTTAGATTAATTTAATGCATTCATGAAAGTCTCCTTGGGTAGAAGAAAAATTGCATGAGACTTAGTTGAGCCATTCTTTTAGCTAACTTAAAGGATTGCCTCTTTTAAGCATGTTGCAAGGTAACCCCTTTCTTTTTATCTATTGATAACAATAAGTAGTATCATACATTAGTAGGAAAAAGGTCGATTTAGAGTTAGATTAGATTAACATTAGTTTAGATTAGTTTTAGGAATATGGTAACTCAACCCAATTTAAAACAAGTTAGAACCACCAACCCAAACAAAAAAGAGTCTAATTTGGAGCTCTAACCATGTTGCCTCCCAAATGTTGATGAGGTCATTTTTTTCCATCAACATTTCTAGTGCTAGAAGGAGAGACACATATAGATAATGTGTGTAGAGTCTTATTTTAACATATTTAAATTAATAATGGCTCATGTATGTATTGTTACTTTGGATCATGCTTTTATTTCATGTAAACCTATTATAAGCATTCGCATAAAATAGCTTGAATCTTTTTCTAAATTATGATATGACTACTAATATGAGAATAATTACAATGTAGCCAAGAATTACTTAGTTCAGGATCGGGATCGAGTTGAATTCCTTTCCTGTTGAGAGGGAGCGTTGAAAATAGCAACAAGAAATGTTAAAAACAGAATTTCAACTCTGATACCATGTAGAAAATCGTGTAGATTCATAAGCTCATGCAATGTACTAAATCACGGGACAAGAATCTACTTCTACTTTCAATCAGTAAAAGCCAATGGATCGATGGAAACAATATGAACAAGAAGAAGATAAATCAATGGCACATAACACAAGATGTATCTGGGGAAAGCCAAATCCTTAGCCTATTCTGCAGCTCTCCAAGCCCCTATTTCCTTGCACCCTTGATCAAAGAATTTGGATGAATAAAATGTGCTATGCTCAACCTTGAACTTAACCTACATAAGTATTTCCTATCCTATGCCTCATGACTTCCTTTGGCCAATACTTAGCCAAATTTCCAAGCCTCTAAGCTTCTAATTCTTTGAACAATTCCTCAAAGAAGTAGCCCATATTTAAATGAAAATTCCTCATCCATAACTATGAAATCCAAAATTAGGGCATTCTATGATTGCATGCATGATATTTACAACTCAATAAATCATACAACTTGTTATCACTGACAAAATTTCAAAAATAAAGGGTAAGATCAAGAGAGTTGAAATTTTGACTTGAAGCTGTGTTTTAAAAAAAAAAATCACACAGTAGTTTCGTAGCGCGCTACGAAACTGCTGTAGCTGCACATTATGCTTTCATGGACCAATGTTAGAGGTTAAATTATGCAATGAAGAAGTCAGAGTTTCTTAGTCGGGGGCAGGTTGAGCATGTTAGGGCAAATAGGAACTTACTTGCAGAAACATGGATTTATCTTATATGGTCCAAATATTTTGTCTTCATTCATGAATTCAAAATATAAGTATTACGCAAGAAGGATAAAACTGTTCATCAGCGTAAAAGATTGATGATATGGACTTGTCAAAGGTAAAGCATGGAAAAATGCACCACCTGGGCTTCATTATGATAGAGACAAAAAATTCTCAAAGTCTTTCAAAGACTCCAAAACAATCTCGTCCCAGGACCCACTAATGGATTCCTCTGTATTTCACCAACAGCACACAAAAAACTTAAGGATTCGCATTGAGGTTCCACGGTTGGTCCTCCAAAATCCGTGGCAGCTGACAAATGCAACCAAGTATTTTCTCCTTGAAAGGTGTCCACGATGGCTTAAAGGATGGGACAGCTGGTACCCGAATAGAAGAGGAATTAATACAAAGAGAACAGACGCAAAGGGAGGCTATATCTCATGCAATGTTTCTTTTCCAACATTTGAAACGCGTGGCAGAGCAATTGAGGGAGGCAGACGGTAGAAAGGGACTTCTTTGTACAGAGACATTACAGAGACGCAAAAGTCTTCATTCTTAATTATTTTTCATGGCGGTCGCGCCAGATCCATGTAGATGCAAACCCCTCTTTAATGATGCCCAGGGACGACGAAAAAAAGTCGAAAGAATCCTGAGCATTTTCGACTTAAATTAAGGGAAAGCAGTGCTTCAGCCAAATTCTGCGAGATGACGCATCAAAAGAGCTCGACGAAAAACTGTTCAAGTTTGTTGTTTCAATGGGATCTGCTCGCTCAGGTATTCTTGGAGAAGCTACAATAAACTTGGGTGACTACGTGAGTTCAAAGTTTCCAGTTTCTATTTCTCTGCCACTGAAGAAGTGCAATCATGGAACTATTCTGAGTGTCAAAATTCAGTGCCTTAATCCAAGAGCAGGATCCAGAAAGTTCGAACGACGTAAAGAAGGTGCCATTGAACAGGATGATCAGAATTCTATTTCAGATGATACCGATAATAGATTTGAAGGTTCTGATCATATACTTGCTGGCAGTGTTGGATCCTCATCTGGCAATCACTTGGGTTATGGTTTTCAACAGACAAAGGATGGAGCTTCTTCACCTACAACTGCACGGCATAGCTCAGACTCGGCAGAGTTTTTATCATCTGGAAGCAGTATAGCAAATAGCTTACCCAGACAACAAGATTCAAATAGCTCTCGAGATAGCAGTGTACCAAATAGGACAGGAAATGGCCAAGATTCCTCTAAATCAAACCCTTCATCTTTCAATGGAATGGGTACTGGTGCAATGGTTAACCTCCAAAAACAGTTGCAGGAGCGATCAACTCAAGGTTCTCAAGGGAGCATAGAAAATGTTAACAGGGGCATGCATCCAACAGCTTTTATGAGAGGCAATGACCATTCTAAAGGTTCCTTGGAAGCTGCCGAGGCCACAATTTAGGAACTCCGTAAAGAAGAAATGATGTGGGAAAGGAATGCGCGGAAGTCAGGTGCAGAGGTGGATACTTTGAAGCATCAATTTGCTGAACAGACAAAGCAATACTCTGATTTGAAGATGGAATTTTATGCAGCACGATCAGAAAAGGACAGCTTAAGGTCAGAACTTGAGCAGTTGAAATCAGTTGTTGAGGATTCCACAGAGAGAGAACATTCTCTGGGAAAGGCAAGATCTGAAGCAGATGATGCCAAGCGTATGGTCAATGAATTGCAGGATCAAATAGAACACTTGAAACAATCCAACACTGAACTAGATATACAATTGAGAAAGACATGAGAGTCAAACATGGAGTTGGTTTCCGTTCTCCAGGAGCTAGAGGAGACAATTGAGCAGAAAAATGTAGAAATAGACAAGTTTTCTGAAGAAAGGGAAAAAATTGATGATTTGGAAGCTTTAAGACAAGAATTAGAGAGGATGAAACTGCAAAGAGAATCAGAAGTGAAACCCTATCTTGCTGATGCTGAAAGGGATAGCCTTAACAAAGAAGTTGAACAGCTGAGATCAGCCTTGCAAGTCTACATGGAAAGCCATAGCATTGCAGAGACTGTCAATTGGGAAGCAGCAGTCAGTCAAGTTCAGTTGGAAAAAGCGAGCACAGTGGAATGTTTACAAAATGAGGTGCAGCGCCTTACAGATCAGCTGTCATCAACATATGATGAGAAAGAGAGTATGGCCACTAAGGCTCTTATTGAAGCATCAAAACTTCGAGCAGAAAAGGTGAAATTAGAAGATGCTCTTAAGCAAATTCAAGTGAAAGTTAGACACTGTGAAATGGAGCTTGCATCTGTGAGGCAGGACAATGAAAGTAAGGTGCAACTGTTGATTCATCAACTCAATGCTTCCAAAATAAAGGAAGAAGAGATGAATGTTAGACTAGAGGATATGAAGCTGGTGGAAAGGATTCTGTAAGGGTTTGGTCGTTAGCCTCTCGAGGAGAATGCATTCATGAACTCAGCTGTAATGGTAACAAGTTCCATTCTTGTGTCTTCCATCCAAAATACTCTCTTGGTCATTGGCTGTTACCAGTCTTTGGAATTATGGAATATGGCAGAGAACAAAAGCATGACTCTTCCTGCTCATGAAGGTCTCATTACAGGGTTAGCTCAGTCTCCTGCAACTGGAATGGTTGCATCTGCAAGTCATGACAAATGCGTAAAGCTATGGAAATAATATGATAGTAGCATACAGACTTGGTACTCAAGGTTTTTGACAATGGTAGCTGTATCAATTCTGATTAAGATATTAAAGGACGAGACATATCTGATACTCCTTTTTCAGGAAATGAAATTGAGGATAAGGTATACAAACAGAGTAGAGTCTTGGCTATAAAGGATAAGACACAAACTGAACATGAGAGAACTATCGACCAAGACAGTCAAACTTGTAATCAGCTTCCTGTTGAAGTGTGCCTCTGCTAAATGTTTCAAGAACAGTTTAGGAATTTCAGAAAATGGAAGACTGTGTTTTTCTTTTAAGTTACACAGCAGTTTCGTAGCGCGCTACGAAACTGCTATAGGTATTGATTTTAAACGCAGAACAGACAGTTTGAGTTTGTTATCATGAGCGGGAAGTTATTTTTGAAAAGAGAGACACATGTCCATCAATCCCGCCTACAGCACATCAGCAACATGGCAGTAGTACATACCAGGGGTTATTAAAGGCTTCAAACATGCTGTTATATATCCGAGCAGATTAATGAAAGCAGGGACCGTGAAAACAGGGCACATATCTTCACTAAATGTTGAGTCATCAGCACAGTTGGAACCCAAGGCAGCTCGTTCAGTGAATTCCTTTCAAAAACATTTCAGCCACTATAGAAAAAGCACAGGTGTCAAAGACCAGGAGAAAATCATGCATACGAGGAGATGGAAGTAGAGTTTGAATAGGAATAGAATTCTATGTATTAAAAGCACAATACCTCTGTATTTAATAAGTTAGTTTAAATATAGATAAGGTAGTTAATGATAGGTTTTCGAGCTCCCCTCATGCTGGAGGAGGAAACTCAAGGTAGTTGAGTTTTGTTTCCTATATATAGGAAAAACTCTGATGTAAAAAGGGTTGGATACTTATGCAAAAAACAGAGTTTTTTATTGGCTTATGTATAAAGCTTTTTACAGTAATAGGAAGATTGTTTTATTCTTCCCAAGATTCATAATGTGTTAAAATGCTCAAGATGTTGGTGGTTTTGTCTTACCAGATGTAAGTTTTGCAGCTTTATGAGTATGCAATCACTCTGAATTCACCTAGTGCTGAGACTTCCTGTGTATACTTGTAGTTGAGGTTCTTTTCCTTCATGTTTTACAGCTCCTTAGGTACACAATCACTCTGAATTCACTTAGTGCTCAGACTTCCTGTGTGTACTTATCAGTTGATGGTTATTTGATGAATGTCTTGAATGTTTAAACATTACATGCCTTGGCTTCTATGAATGAGCAGTTGATAGTTTACTAGAAGATGTTTGACTCCATGAGCCCAATGGAAGAAATGTTATGCTGTCTGTCCAACCAGCAAGTTTAATAAATTCTCATTTCAAGAGTTAGCCCTCTTTGTGTTTAAAGATAAATCAATAGTTTGTTTTGAGAGAGCCCTCTCAGGTTAGGGAGGCTAATCCCTAGCTAAAAGCCTGGTCTGAAACAGTTACATAAGGTCTTACTGATTAGCAGCCATCAGTACTGGTTTTGTGATAACACAACTGATAGTACACTATCTTTGCACTCTAGTCTCAACTAGGTCTTTCTTTGAACTGACATGCATGAGTTTTTGATGACGGAATCTTTGGTTAACTAGAGTAACACTTGTGTATGCACCAGTGCACCAACTGATTGTTAATCTTCTATTAGTTCCACAAATAGTTAGACCTAATTTAACTGACCATAACTCAGCAAACTGAGTTATCTAATTACAACTCATAAATAAACTCATCTTAGACCCCTAAAACTTATGGATCACACTTACATGACTTTGGATAGACTTCCAAATCAAAATTCCTAAGTCAACTTAACTTAGTTAACATTTACAAGTTGCTATGAGAAAAGAATTACAATTTCAGTTCACAATTTAATTCAAGGAGAAATTAACTAGAATTTATGGATTCTATTTTTAACATTTTTTGTTGTTATTTTCAATAGTGCCTTTCGTTTAGGTTATGAATAGGAATAATCTTAGTTTTATTTTTATTTTTCTTTCTTTTACTTATCAGAATGATGTAAGTATGAGAATAAGTAAGTAATTAGCTTTTCAAAATAAATTCACTTAGATTTTACAATTATTCATGTTGATTTATTTGGAAAGGAATGAAAATCATTCAAAGTTGTTCCAGCGAGAACTCTTCATTGATGTAGCACTTTCAAGTTTCCAAAATCATCTATGCCAACATTGCATAAGTTGCTTTCTATGATCAATCTCTTCTTTTCTTTTTCCGAGTGATACTTATTGATGGATCATTGCTTAACATTTAGTTTAGATTGAATAATTAGATGATATTGAACATATGAAAATTTTAAGGAAAATGCAATTGTTTCTTACCTATTTTTCCTTCATGGAATAATTTCAAGATCCATAAGGTAAAGTTGCAATCAAATTCTTCCAGGCCTTCATTAGCTTAATTGGAAGACTTGAATTTGCTAGCAAATTAAATCGTCTTCAGAATAAAGCAGTTGTGAAAACCCTTAATGTTGAAAAGGAGAAATTGTAAGGATGCATTTAGGGAAGTTTCCTTTTCCTTTCCAAGGTTTTCTCATTATTTTGTGTATACTCTTTCAAAACTTATTGTAAGCCTTATCTATAAAAAGTTGATCATGAAGACTTGCAAGTTTAGTTTTGAAGCAAGGTTTGGGAAAGAAATTAAACCCTTGTTAAAGTGCTCATATGCAAATTTTAATCACAATTATGCTTTAGATTAGAGAGCTTACTTTGAACAAAAATCATGTACAATAAACTCATGAAGCGAGACAAAAATTTAATACCTTAACATAATGAAAAGTATGTAAGAAGATCTCAATTCTTTATGTTAAGTTGCTTCTTATATCTTTGACATGAGCCTTGTTTATATCATGACTTCTCTTTTATTTCAAGGCTGTGATATTTATCGTAGCTTATAGTTGTTTATTTTTGTTTTGAGTGTTTTTGGCTTTGATTGGTTTTGCTCGTATCTTAGTTTTGGATTTGATTTCGTGGAATTTAGAAAGTTCTTATGGGGGAGAATCTATTTTTAGCATCACAATTGGTTCATGAGGGAAATTCTTACTCTATTATTTCAATAGGATTTCACTTATTTAAAGGTCATCCTTGCTAAATTTTCATTTTCTCGTACATCCGCTATGGTCATGTTGTAGTGGCTACAACCACCCTCCAAAAGTTTTCCCTAGATTCATTTTAGAGCCCCCCTGCTAACCATCCTCAGCAGCATGTCTTACACTGTCAAGCACATAGGCTTTAACTGTTTCGTGGAGTCTTGCCAACCTATGTATGCAAGTTTGTTCCACCTCCTTCACAGATTTATTTCTAGACTTAGTGTCAGTTGCTGGTTGAGCAACACCATTTGGGAATTGTGAAATTTTGGAGGGGATCTAACGTTCCCTCTAGAAATTGTGCAAACCCAGCAGGGCTCCAAAATTGTGCAATTCTTCTTGTCAATCTTCCTCTCAAAAACTGCACAATTCATCCTAGGACAGTTTGTCAGCCTATAAATTGCACAATTCTGGGCAGCAATCACCTATTGTTCCCAGAAATTGCATAATCCCTTTGGGACAGTAGCCCAGCAGCTAGTAGAATTTGCGCAAATCAGTCAGGGAACCTGTTGGGCTCAGAAATTTCCTAATGCAGTCAAACATGCTTCCTTGAGAAAATTGCACAATCTAACCCAGGACAGTTGCTCAGCCCAGAAATTGCACAATATGGGAGGCAGTCACCTATTTCTCTAAGAAATTGCGCAAGCCCTCTGGGATAACCATCTCTGCTAAGCCAAACTATGCAGATTTTCATCCTAGGCTCGCAAGCTAATGCATGTGCCTTCAGGTTGACCGGTTCCCTCTTGGACCGCGAAAAACTTATTTGCATGCATGGATTGATTTTCCCAATGCAGTATGCAAAGGCATCCCTTGATTTAGGAATCTATTTGTAACAGTTGGAGGTTGTATGCAAGGATCATTTCATAAACCTCCCACCAAGCGTCACTTTTCCTAGATTTGTGGCATGCACATCACAAACTCGATCTTATAAAAACTCAACAACCGGATGCTACAGAGATCATTCCTCACATTGGCCTTGTAGCTATGGCATCCCACATTGCATCTAGGAGTCACCGACACATTCAACTTATTTATTTCTAGGTAAGCCCACTTTTCATGCCTTGCATTGCATTTCTTTCGCTTTTTGTGTTTCGCTTTGTGTGAGTATTGTCTACTTGATTTCAATGAGAACTTGTTGTCATTTTAATGTATGTGAGATTACACAAGCATTGTTTCATTTTTCGTTCGCATCTCACTATTGTCGCATGCATGACACTATTGTGGCACTAATGGTCACTGTCGCAGCGACCTGCTTCACTCGCATGCATGTTGTCTCGTTTTCTGAATCATGCACTTACTATTTGCATGCATAATAATTCACTCTTGTTTGCACTCATCTCATCATGCATTCAAACTTCTCATGTTTTTAGTCGCCTATCAACCAGTCTAGGATGCCTTGGCCCAGATTGTGCCTTTACCCAGCTAGCACTATGCATTTCTAGAAGTGAAGGATCTGCCTTCCCTCTAGAAATTGTGCAAGTCCAGCCCAACAATGATCTCTAGGATTGCATTCTGCAAACCTTGGAGCAGTGTCCTGCTAGCCCCAGAAACTGCATAATGCAATTTACAGGTCGCATGTCACTACTGACTGAAATTGCACATTGTATAGTGTCAATCCTCAGCAGGACAGAATGGATTGTGCATTGCGTAGTTCTAGCAGTTAGTCAGTGTCCTGATAGCTTGGATTGTTCCTTGTGCAGTTTTGGTAGTCAATCTGTCAACCTCTCAGCAGAAATTGCACAACCTTCACGATCAATCACATAGGTATATTGCAAGTCATCCCTAAAGTTTTTTTGGTTTTCGACTAACAAGTTGCTTTCCATGAGAGTTGTTATGACTCTAAAAACACAAGTACAATGGCCTTCAGGAGAGAAGAGTCAAAGGACACTGTTGAAAGCACAACGAGGGTTGCAGTCAAGAAAGTGTTTATGAGGTTGCCTATGTATGAAGAAATCAAGTTGTTTGTAGACAAGGACATCAAGATAATATGGCAACAACATCACATCGAGCAGTAGTAGAAGGTAACACACCCAGGCGCAACGAATGCAAGAGGAAATTTGTTGACAACATAGAGGCAGAGTAAAGCTACGAGTTCAAAGCAAATCCACTCGTGACGAAAGAAGCATTGGAGATTGAATCTATGAGGTGACAGCACAACACAAATATCATGCGAAGGAAGAGAGAGAAATAGAGAAGGAGTTGTAGGTTCTAAAGTAGCAACTCAAGAAAGAACAAGAGATGCACATAGAAGAGAATGAGTTGTAGCAGGAACATGTATAGCAGGGGGGCAAGAGTTTGTCTCGCTATCCTATGGTTGGTTTCACTTCCAATCAAGAAATTGTTGAAACATGCAAGGCTCCTCATCACTCTTTGCTTTGCATTCAAGATCAATCCAACACTCATATTTCACTTCCTCCACTCGAGTTACACAATCCCATTGCTCATGCACTGGAGGAATCTTAAACAGAAAGCACACTTGCACAATGTAAGTGGTCTACCTTTCTCATGTTTGCTTGCATGTCACAGTCAAGAGAATTCATACATTCAACATCTGCACATAGACAAGCACAACACCATGGCAAGTCCATATAGTGCATGTCATGCACTTTCACTCATTTTTGTTTTGTGGATGCTTGTAAGCTTGGAGTATGTATGTCTTCATCATTATATCTTTCATGCGTGGTGGTTTGCATAACTGTGATGTTCATGAACCATGCCTTCACCAACATGGGTCAACCAATGCACCAATGGCTGCATTGGAAGTATCTCTTAACATGAAACAACCCATGCATTGTTAGTTTAGGAGTAGGATTTCTTTTGATCTGTTTTCTTGCATGCATGTTTTCTTCTTTCTTTGTGTGTCTTTTTCTTGCTTGTTTGTTTGCTTACTCGTTTTGCATATGCATTTGCTTCTGATTCTTGCTTTTATTTTTTGTTTGTTTGCGTGTTTATGTCCATAGGTTAGTTTCGCATGGACCATGTGTGACTCTTGAAATAAGTTGGGCGAAGTACAAGAGGACTTGTACAACTATCAATGCTTGGTTATCTATCGTCCTGCCTCTTATGTAAGAACTTGTTGTTTTCAGTCCATGATACATCAATGGAAAATATGTGCTCTTCGAAGTAAAGCTTGGTGAAAACATAATGCTTGTGCGTGAACTAGTATCACCTGCTCTAGTTAGTTGTTTTTGGGTTAATCCTTGTCAGCTCAGTCAAGTAGAGTAAGGTGAGGGGGAAAACCTGAACAAGCACGTCAAAGGTACATAAAAACTACTTCTCTAAAGGAACAACCTATTTTTCTCTCAATGAGTTAGGATCCCTCTTTCGCCTCTGAAATGAATAAGTGTTATGCATGGTTATGAAAAAATGAAAAAAAAAATTGAAAATATGAAAATGAAAAATGAAAATGAACAAGGCGAAAGAAGAAAAAGACTCCCTGCATAGAGAGGTGATGCAATTAACTCCGTCGGGGTACTGACCAGGCTTGCTGGTAGCAGAATGATGCTTGTGTTCTTGCAGACTCTGTCAGGATACTATCCAGGCCTGCTGGCAGCGGAGAAACATCAAAGATGAAACTAAAGCTCTAACGATCATATGACTTGTGCACCAATATACCCCTCATCCCCAATTGAAACAATTGTGTTGGCTTGGCTTGGAATGTATGTCGATCGACTAGGAGCCTGGTAGATGCCACATCTTATAACCAAGAAAGCGTGGAAACCAAGACAAGCAGAGAACTGAACAATACTTCTAGAGCTGTTAGACTTGATTTTCATGAACAATGTCCATTTAGAGAGTTGGAGTTCTACCAGTGTGTCACCAAGTGTTATAGCGACTAAAACCACCCTCCAAAATTTTTCCCTAGCTTCCTGTTGGAGCCCCCTACCGACCATCCTCAGCAGCATGTCTTGCACTATCAAGCACATAGGCTTTAGTTGTTTCATAGAGTCTTGTCATCTTGTGTATGAAATTTTGTTCCACCTCCTTCACATGTGGATTTCCAGAATTAGTTTCAGTTGCTGGTTGAGCAGCTCCCTCTGGGAATCGTGTAATTCTAGAGGGGAACCATCCTTCCCTTCATAAATTGCACAAATTGAGCAATTCTTCCTGTGAGTCTTCCTCTCAAAAATTGTGCAATTCATCCCAGGACAACTGCTCAGCCTAGAAATTGTGCAATTTTGGGTAGAAGTCACCTACTACTCCTAGAAATTGTGCAATCCCTTTATGATATCAAGCCCAGCAGCTAGCAGAAATTGCTCAAATCAATCAGGCAGCCTGTTGGGCTCAGAAATTGCGTAATGCATTCAGATAGGCTTCCTTGAGAAAATTGTACAGTCTGACCCAGGATAGCTGCTCAACTCAGAAATTTCACAATCCTGGGAGACAGTCACTTGTTCTTCCTAGAAATTATGCGATCCCTCTGGGACAACCATCTTTGCTCAACCCAAAAGCTACGTATATTTTCATCCCAATCTCGTAGACTAATGCATTTGCCTTCAAGTTGAACGATTCCATCCGGGATCGAGAAAAACTAATTTGCGTGCATGGACTGATTTTCCTAAGGTAGCATTCAAAGGAATCCCTTGATTCATGGATCTATTTTTAGTAGTTGGAGGTTACATGCAAGGATCATTTTAGAAACCTCCCACCAAGTGTCACTTTTCCTATATTTGTGGCATGAATGTCACAAACTCGACCTTACCAAAACTCATCAACCAGATGCTACAGAGCTCACTCCTCAGATCGACCTTGCAGCTCTGACATCCCACATTACATCTAGGAGTTGTCGACACATTCAGCTCAGTTGTTTCATGGTAAGCCCTCTTTTCATGTCTTACGTTGTGTTTCTATCGCTTTTTGTGTTTCGCTTTGTGTGAGTGTTGCCTACTTGATTTCAGTGAGCACTTGTTTTTGTTTTAATGTATGTTAGCTTGTACAAGAACCGTTTTATTTTTTCTTCACATCTCACTGTTGTCACATGCATGACATTGTTTTTGCACTAACAGTCGACATCATGATGACCTGCTTCACTCGCATGCATGTTGTCCCATTTTTTGAATCCTACAATTATTGTTTACATGCATAATCATTTACTCTTGGTTTCACTCATCTCATCATACATTCATACTTTTCATGTTTTCAGTCACCTATCGGCTAATCTAGGCTACCTTGGCCTGGACCATGCCTTGCCCACCTAACATTGCTCATTTCTAGAAGAGAAGGCTTTGCCTTCCCTCCTGAAATTGTGCAATTCTAGCCCAACACTAACCTCCAAGCTTGCATTGCTTAAATCTTGGAGGCAGTGTCCTGTTGGCACCATAAACTACGCAATGCAGTTTGTTAGTTGCATGTCACTATTGACTGAAATTATACATTGCACGATTTCCATCCTTAGTAGGCTAGGCTGGACTATGCATTACATAGTTCTAGCAGTAAGTTAGTCTCTTGACAGGCTAGATTGTGCCTTGCGTAGTTTTGGTAGTCAGTCTCCCAACCTCTCGACGAAAATTGTGCAACCTTCACGATTAATCACATAGGTATATTGTAATTCAGTACTCAAGTTTGTTTTGGTTTTCAACTGACAGATTGCTTGCCATGACTGTTGATATGTCTCCAGGCATCACAGGTGTCCATTTGTCTCTCAGCAGCACAAGTATAATGGCCTTTAAGAGAACAGTATCAAAGGACATCGTTGAGAGCACAATGGGGGTTGCAGCCAAGAAAGTGCCTATGAGCTTGCCTACCTATGAAGACATCAAGTTGTTCATAGACAAGGACATCAAGATAATTTGGCAGCAGCATCACAATGAGTAGCATTGTTAGAAGTAGCAGAACGCAACACACCCGCATGCGACGAATGCAAGTGGAAGGTTGTTGACAACACAGAGGCAGAGCAAAGTTGTGAGTTCAAAGAAAATCCACTCACGAAAAAAGCAGCTTTGGA
Organism: Pinus taeda; assembly: GCA_000404065.3. Lineage (NCBI taxonomy): Eukaryota > Viridiplantae > Streptophyta > Pinopsida > Pinales > Pinaceae > Pinus > Pinus taeda. The sequence goes on along the minus strand of APFE031317474.1, from coordinate 54,351 downwards.
GATTGAAGCTATGAGGTGACGACATGACACGAAGATTGCGCGAAGGGAGAGAGAGAAACAGAGAAGGAGTTGCAGGTGTTGAAGCAACAACTCAAGAAATAACAAGAGATGCACAGAAAAGAGAATGAGTTGCGACAAGAACAGGTACAATAGGGGTCGCAACATGCACAGACAGATGAAACTGTGCCCGTACAAGTTATAGATCCATCCCAGCAGCTGGCACGGAGCAGGCAAGGTGATCATGTATGTTCATCACATGCAAGGGAATTTAGCAGCATGCATGTAATTGTGTGCATGCGTGCAATCCCACCCATTTGGCACACTCACCAAGGTGAAGACAAGAAGGAAGTCTAACTGGAGCTAAACATGTACTTCGAGAAGTTGATGTGCATGGTCATTAGCGCACACTTGGAGATCTGTGTAGACACTATGCATTAGTATGTTGTTGGTCCAGCCACACTCAAGACGATGATGCACATGCTATCAAATGAGTTGGATAGAGGGGCCATATTAGTGTACCCGAATGCAACAGAGGCAAGAGTTTGCTTTTAGAAAGATGTCACCATAGAGTACATAGACACCATCACGAACTACCAAGCTTGGCATCAATTCTCTACTATTGACCACCATGAGGATGTCAAAGAGTTGGTCTTCCTACAGTTGTCTAAGTCATATTGATGTCTTGCATGGCTTGATCAAGCTTATTTTGTCTCACATGGGTACATGTGCAGATTGTATGTAACGTCTTGTCAAGTGGAAGTTTAAGTGTCGATAGTTGAATGTAATAGTCATAGAGTAGTTGAAGAGTCATGAGGGTAGGTGAGTAGTCACAAAGGGGAATGTCAAGGGTCACCCCACCCTTTGCTATTTATAGTACCTCATAACTCATTGTAGAGGCTTTTGGTCAACCAAGATTTTGATAAGAGTATCTTAGAGAAAGCTTGGAGAGTATTGTAATGAGCCTTAGCTTCTACAATGTACAGAGCTAGTATACCTCTTTGGAGGAGTAGGCGATGGTGACTGTAACGTTATGCTGTCGGAACTAGTGGTTGGTCATGGTTGTGTTGTATGGCTGAAACTTTCACTTCTTAATATAACAGAGCCATCATGTTTCATGCATATGTCATATTGTATTTCAGTTATCTTGTTTACTCTAAATGATATATGTATATGTTTGCTTACACATGTATGTGTAGCTATTTTCTGTATATGTATGCATCAATCTTACTGAAATTTGTTGTTTGTTTAACCATCACTTTGGATTGCTAGCTTAATTAGATTCCAGTTTGTGATGCATCTTTGCTCGTGTGTTCCCTTCTTAACTCCATTCTTTCACAGGTTTCCAATGGGTGCACTCACCTCACCCTCTGTGTGTTAGAACCCCTCATGTAACTTCCTTGACTTGCTGCATATGTCACACCCTTGCTACCAACAATGACATCTTACTTGCCTCTATGTGCAACCGTGGTCAAGGCAATACTACACGACCCACTGCTGGGACTCCTACATCAAACGGTCTGAGGTATAGTTTGGACTTCTTACCGAGGAGATCCCCTGACATGTTGGTGGGTCCAACACTATTAACAAGTCATGAGGAATATTAAGATATGATCCAAGTAGTATAATTTCGCCCCTATAAAGGAATGAATTGTTTACATTCTTTTCTTTGAATCCCTCCCATAACCATCCACATTTAAAACCTCTACATTGGTAGATGAAGAGAAGACTAGTTGGGTCAAAATCAACTAGTATGACATCTATTTATTTAAATTGAAAAACCTCTATTACCACCCCACTCTCTTTACCTAACTGCTGAAAGAAATTCTTCAGTATAACTAATCAAAATGGTGGCATAAGAGAGTTGAAGGAAATTATATGTGGGAAGTGTATGTAAAATCATCAAAGTACTAAACAGACTCACCGACAGTGATTAAAAGCATATATGGTACGAAGACAACTTCATTAGGGTACTGAACATGCATACTGGTAGCAAAGCAATGTTAGGAAAAATGTAATTTTATAACATATGCATATCTATCTTTAATAACCTCCTTGTCTTTGTTACTATCCAATAGTAGAGAGGTAATTAAAAGTTAATTAACATTCCCTATATTTGGATTCTTTGTTTAGAATTGGGCATTCTAGTACTTTAACTTTTAAGAACTTATCTTACTTTTATTCAATCTTTACATGACCTTTACAAATGATTTGATGTGTGAAATATTCTTAAAACCCTTATTTTGAACTTGGTAAATTTAGTCCTATTACCTTAACATGTCACTATTTGTTCTTCTGCCAACAACTCTGCCAACAACTCCCCTACATTATGGTCAAAATAAATGGGCCCCCATTATCAACTTTGGAAAACTCGCCTCTTATTTGACACTTGGGTGGTTGATGGCTCCTCCTATCCTTATTTTTTGGCTTTTGAGCTTTTTGGCTCTTCAAAATTTGATTGTGTTTTGACTTATCTTTCGATTATGATCATTGTGATGGTCGCTTTGTATTGCTTGATCTTACTTGATTTCACTATATGAATCTTGATGTATAATGCCCGTTTAGCTTCAAATAATCTCTTTTTCGATGTGCTTATTTCGACAATATTTATATGAATGTGTGTTGGTGCATTCCACTGGCTATTTTGAGGTTTGACTATTTTCATCATTTTGGCACCTTGCTTTGAGGACTTCCTCCTTTAAGTTGTTTCACAGCATTAGTTTACTTCATCTCAACCTCGCAACATGCACGTATGTAACATTAAAGAATATAAATGTACATTCTCAAAAAATACAAATAACTAGGAATATGTAACATATTACTAAATTAAATACACAAATATTATTAACATTAATAAGTAATATGAATATTAATAATAAACTATTTATTGAAAAAAATAAAACTAACCATATAAAATAGAATATAACATAACACATAACAATGGAAACTATAAAACAAAATATAAGCAAAACAAATGTATATTTAATATTAATTAGCTTTTGTATTAATAAACTGTATATTAATTTATGTTATAAATATCTATCTCTATATATCTATATATATTATATATATATATATATATATAGTTTAAAGATTTTATATTTAATGTATAAATATTTTTCGAAAGAAGTCACATTAAAAATTTTGGTTGACACGTTTTGAACCAACAAATGTAGTTCATCTTCATGACATGATGAAGATCAAAATGTATTGTTATACATTAATATGTAAATAAACTATTTTTACAAAAATACATATTTTGCCAAATTCCACCTCCCAGCACATCACATTATAGATTATTATGAAAGCCAGGTAGGGAATGGTCTCACTAATCTCATAATAAATACAAAAACCCATAACATGTAAAAGTGAGCACATTTACAAATGTGCAATGAATGACCCTAAACCAATGAATGGATTCATAAAACTACAAACACATTGCAAGGAATTTGAAAGTGCAAACAATGCATGCGCTTTCAATTATGCTGCAACACATGGTCAACCTTCACATTTGTAATTCACCAAGACATTCTGTGTTACCACTCATATGTTACCATTTCCACTGCACGCCTCTACCACGTGAAATGTAGACTGCCAAAATGAATAACGTGGAATGAGAAAAGGTTAATAAAATTAAAATGGTAAAAAAATCGTAATATGGTTTTTGGATATGTAAAAAAAAACACATTTCTACACAGTAAACACATTTCCTTCTGTGTGTATTAACAAAGCTAGGGTCCATGTCGACGATTCCACACTGGTGCACACGATTGTATTTAATTATATTAAAACAATAAAAATCTCAAAATCTTATTTAACATTATACACTCGAAATGTGAGACTCGAATTTCATTGTTAGTGTTATCTCGAAGATTTTATACCCATTGTTGTTATAATTTCTATTAAACTTGTTACTTAGTTTTTGAATGTTTTAGCGATTTGACATTTATTTAGATGTGAGGGTTATTCCCGTTAATAAATTATTGTTAATCATCATGATTATCTTCCAAGTAAGAACATGAATTGGTTTAATTAATATGTATTATAATAATCGTTCTTGTAATCATAAAACTGTATATGCATTCTCTATTCTAGTTTTTCAATTTGATAGGAAGAAACTACTTTCTCATATTAGATTTGTAACCAGAATTAACTAATGGATTCATATGTATATATGTAACTATTTATTATTGAATCCATTTTGTTGCTATTGTTTCTACATCATCATTGTATCAATTGAACTATTTTGTCATTGTGATGATGTATTTAATAATGAATTTGTTTTAAATAATTAGTTTAAGAATGAACATACAAGATACTAATAATTGTTTATTGAGATAATCATATGAATTTATTAAACTTAAAGTTTTATGAATTATTTCATTAATCTATAGGTTTATCTTGCACTTAGACTCAAATTCAGTCCTTTATCCCTTGCTTTTGATTGGAAGTAGGATAACCTCTTCCAAGCATATTGCAAGAAGGTAATTCATTTATTTCTATCTACTAATAGCAACAATTAATATCATACATTAGTAGGCATAAGGTAGATTTAGAGTTAGATTATATTAACATTAGTTTAGATTAGTTTTAGGAATATAAGGTAACTAGACCCAATTTAAAACCAATCTGAACCACCAGCCCAAATGGAAAAGAATCTAATTTGGAGCTCTGACTAATTGGTCTCCTAAATGTTGATGAGGTCATTTTTGTCCATCAACGGTGGGCTAAGCTACTCTTTTTCCTCTTCCTCAGTGCAAGGGGCACCAAACTACGTTCCCTTGCAACCCTAATGACTTGTGTTACTCCTCATCCTTTTGTGGCCTTTTAATCACTTGTGTTACTCCTCATCCTTCCGTGGCCTTTTAATCACTTGTGTTTCTCCTCATCCTTCGATGGCCATTTCTCACCCCTCTCCCTGGGCTTCTCCACGTAGTAGGCATCTATTCAAATCAAACTCCTCCCACATCACTCCATCAAAACCTTTTTCCACCCTTAAGTGTTCTTCCCTCAAAATTATATGCCTTCTATCTACAATCTTCATAATCACATCCATGTATTTGTTTTCAACCTTCACCAGAGCTTGTCCCACTATTTCTTGACTTTTGCTCCCTTCATACTACCTCCAGGTTCTCCCCCATTTCCCCCATAACATCCAAGCCGTTTAATTACTCACGGTATTTGAATCCATGGGCATAGTTCTGTGGTCACACACCAACATCTTGACCAACAAGGGTAGTGACTATATGAATCTTCCTTGCGGACCCTTCAAGAATTTTCTTTATGCCACACTATGTGACACTATCACTTTTATTACAAACTCAATAGCATAACCTTCCAACATGCTTTCAAACCAAAAATCCATAACACCAAAGAATTTATTACCTACTTCTTGCAACTAGAACACTTCCTCTAGAGTCTACTATCTTGGTCCATTATGGGGATAAGTTGGATTAATATCATTTCGCCACTAAATTCACTTTGTCAAAATATTTGGGAATTTTGCAAAGAATATTCCATGGAACTCAATAAACACATAATTTTTTAACCAATCTTCAGTGTTAATCATTTGATCCTTGACCTCCTTATCCACAAACTCATGATACTTATTCCTCTTTCATCGAATTCCATGATATCCACATGCTTGTCATAGAGCAATCCCATCATGCAATGATCCCAATCTAAATAACAGAACCATTTATTCGGATGGGGTTCAGAGAGACCCAAGTTTGATGCACAATTTTTTGGCCAACAAACCCACTCTACACCAACCCTTTCAATATCACCCACAAAGTGGATTATGTCTCACTCAAGGTTCCATGGGGGACTGTTGGAACTAGGTTTCTACAGTTGGATGATATTGTTGGGTTTCTATGACACTATGGGCTTAACTTACCATGTAGAGATTAGGACACCTAACAGAAAAACATATGATATCCATTTTGTTTATACATTGTATGGGGTCTCACGGGATGTTATTCGAACTATTTTACTTACTATTCACCATCCACAATTTCATTACAACAAGAACACTACTTTCCCAACAACATCTCATGTTGTGTAGGCAACTAAGGATTACAGAAGTAACAATATTAAACCATATAAACAATAGAAACAAAACCACATGAATCAGCACAATAATGAAACTCATTCATTCATAAACACATATGGGGGAAATTCATTAGTATTTCATTACTTCGTAATCAAGAAACATGAACAATGCACTACAACAAACATTAGCGTGAACCCAACTCACCAACCTTTCCATAGCCAAATATAACCCATTATAATGGTCAATGCACTGTAAGACATAGATGACTCTATACAAACCATCTCCCTATGACCCGTTCTAACTTATAGACTTCATTTATGCATATGTTGGATACTAGCTACAAACATACATAGATAGAAAAATGACTATGATCAACTTAACAATAATGAAAAGGACACAACATCAGTAATTCTCTACTTTTCAAACCTCCCAACCCCAAAACTAAGATAAATTGGTGCTCTTAGTCTTCAACAACTTCTCGATCATCCTCATCCAATCCATAAGTCTTCCATGTCAACTAACTATTTGGATATTCTCTTAAAACCCTCTCTCCAATTTCCCCACACTACTCAGTTGTCTAATGGTGCCGGCTTGAAAGATCCGCTAACTTCTCCTTCCCCACTCTATTGACCTATCTTCTTCTATAAATTTATTTTGATTCCTTCACTATGGTGACCTTTCTCACCTTCATCAGTTGTCTCAAAATCTTAACTACCAAGATCCACTCACTTTCACCCTTGTCTACTTGGCACTCTATGCATGGTTCCCTACTGCAATGCACCTTCCTATCTTCTGCTAGTCTCTCATACTACACATTCGGTCCTCTTTTCCCACATTGTTTGCCTATGTGCACAGTATTTTACCCTACTGTTAATAAAATATAAAAAAATTCAGCCTCCAACAATGAGTAATATGAAGCTAATTTTCTTGTTCTTTTTTTTTTATCATTTTCTTTAGTGAATTGAAGTAATATTCTGAACTATGCTTTTAGTATTTTCTTCACATTCTTGTAATCCTATTCTTTTAAAATTTCTTTCAAAAGATAATAGTTGTTGTATAAATGATCTGTTAATTGTAATTAATTCAGTTTTTCATATTAAAAGTGTTTTAGTAATGCTTCATGATTGTATTTTATTGTTTTATATTAAATTTTAAACCATGTAGTGATCAAATAGTAGAATATCTTATGAATTAAGTTATTACAAGTTTCATTCATATATGCAAGGTGAGTTGATTTTAAAATTAGAATTTCTTTGGCAGGATAGGTATTTATTAAGTTAGGTTATAATCTAGTTGATTTAATTTTTGTTTTGTAGCAAAAGTTACTAATATCTTTGTATCCTGAAACTGCATTTTACTAGTTCAAATTTGTATTTTTTAGATCAACATTGCATTTAGATTTTAGAATGACTTGAAATTTAAAGAAGTATCATCTCGGAGAGAAAATTATTTTTATAGTTAACGGAGCCATAATACCCATCAAGAATATCCATATCAAATGGATTGGGTTATATTTGAAGAACCATGGATGGGTTTGTTCCTCTTGCGTTGATGAGTGGTTAATTCTACCCATAAAAAATGACGATTTGTAATCAAAAATATATTTGCATCTCAAGGAGGAGGAGAAGGGAAAGGAACTTATAAGAAACATCAAGGTGAAGATCAAGAAGTTCATAAACAATATCAAGGAGAAAAATAAAGAATTTTCCTTGATCATCCTTCCCAATATGAAGGACAGATCAATTAGTCACAAGAAATCATCAGTGGGGAGCATATATTAGAACCTGAGATCAAGGAATTTATTTCAAGTCTACAATCAGATTCATTGTGCATTCAAGCGGGAAGTCAACAAGCTTTGATAGATCTTCTTGGCATGATAAAGGAGGACATGCCAAAAAAATTTAGTGAACTAAAGAGACAAGGATTCATAGATTACATTGAATCTTAATTCCAAATGATTGTCAGCACACAACATTGTCATCAAACAACTCTTGGCACTAGATTAACTAGAAAAGTTGGATCATCATATTCTGGTATTCAAATCATATCTTTCAAAATTTAATATGAGTTCATTTGTAATTCTATTATGCACATGGCTTCAGTGGAAATGTTCCTACACTTGAAAGGATTCATCCTCTTTCAAGTAGAGTAAGATATATATATATAAAACATAAAAATAAGTCTAACTATGAAAACCAGAACACTGCCCTAGTTAGCCAAGGGCTTTGCTTGAAAACCAAGTTATTGCATCATGTTGTTGATCCTCTAGAATTCTTGAGTTTTTATATACATGCTCAAGTTAGTTAATGTGGGATTTAATAAGGCCCTCTCGCTAACAAGTCTTGACCCATAAACGTCATCACATTATCTGGGTTCAAGGCTAGAGATTTATCTGAGTACCTTGGGGCTTTCAAACATCAATGGAAGGTTCTCTCACTAATGAAAGTGGGAATACATTAATGTCCCCTGATTGTTAGATCTTGTCGATGACTTGACTTCAATACCTTTATGCATACCTAGTAAGATGTACTAGGGTACATTGATGCTTGTTAAAATCAATGGTGAGTTGTCTCACATTGGTTAATGGCATACATTAATGGATGGTAATCCAATGATATATTTTCATGCTTAAATTTAGCACATCTATCTGTTGGAAAGAGTTGTACCACAGGTTCAATTTTAATGAATATTTTGTCAATAGATCCACAACAGTTGTAGCCTTTCCTTTTTTCAAATAAGAAGAAGTATACCAATTTTTGAACAACTACAATAACAAAAAAATTAGCCTTCACCCTTTCAAAATATTCAATAACCATGTTGATACTCCACAAGTGTTGTTACTTCATTTCTAGGTGTTGTTACGGTATGCAGTATGTTTTTTCATATTTTCCCTACAAAATAATATTTATTAGTATCCTTCATCATTTTGGTATTAAATCCAACACAACAAATAATCTGACACAGTTAGAATTCGACAGTAAAGTAGTTATCCTCACAAATTAAAACAATATTGGTTTCATATTTAGATTTCCTTTATCAACGTGCCTAGAAACATCAAAATGTTGAGGTAAAACCCAAGGTAAAAATCAACTTGAAATTTTTTTATTTGTTAAAATCTTAGGAGATAATGATAAGAGAGTATTGTAAGTCTGGAATTTTTCTTTTTTCCATCTTGTATCTATATTTCAAATCTATTTCAACCCTCATCTCCCAACAACCAACTAGTCTTCATTACTCAACAAGCAGATTTGATTCTTCTCATCATTTGCATAAGTCCTGACTATTTACATATTTTTCCCTTAATCCTCAATAACCAAACAACTCCATTGGGTTCAATGTATATTATGAATCATCTGCAAACAACATTAATATCCCAATTTCCTCCTAAGAGTATTTCAAACCCAATCCCAATGGGTATAGTTTATTTATTTAGATTTTGTATTCTTTTCAACGCTTTGCCTTCAATGGAAACCATGCTCCTACACTCACAATGTCCCCTCACCTCTCCCTCTCTCTATATAATATTATCTTCTAGAAATTGCTTGAACTAGAAGCTAGTTTATCGTTTGAATTTTTAAATCCTCTTGAAGAATCTTAGCTAGCAACTAATAAATAATTCTACCTTTAAAGGTTGCTACAATTGTACACAAGAGTCGATAAAGTTCAAGTAAACATATTTATTATAAGAGGATGTTTCAAAGGTCATGGTGTTAATTATGTTGATGGTTATGTTTCCATATGACAATATAATAATTTAATGATCATTCATAGTCCTTAAAGAAATTTGAATTTTTCATAGTTTTGTAGAAGATAAAGTTGTTTTTTCTAACTATTTATTAGAAGGTTAAGAAAGGCGTTTCACCTATCAATGAGCATGCTCAAAAGAAAATATTGTTTAATGATTGATGATAAGAAATAACTCTCATGTTTGCACTAAGATGTCCCATATTTTTGGTACAACCATGCAAGAAAGTTGCATTTAAAAAAATAGGTAACTTTCTGCTTCCAACTCTACCTTCTTTACATGAGTACATGCAAGAGTGTAAGCGTGGGAGAGAAGAAATGGTATTTGTATTTGTACATGGCATACCATTTTCTATTGTATTAAGTCATATCCATGCAAAGGAATAATAGGTTGCAAAGACAATGATCTAGGTAGATATTGGTGACCACCTTCCTATTCCACTTGGATCGCGAGCATTGTTTCCTTTCATTTTCCTATTTTCCAACTAACTTTCTATTTTTAGCATTTTTTCAGAGCATAAACTTCGAAAGTCGTTTTGACGCCCTAAATGGTGTTCTTTGGGGAAACAAGAAAATATGGGTTGAATTATTTCCATTTTTGGTAAAAAATTGTTATCCTTAGATAGACCTTTCTAGTAGGCTATCATGCATGCCAAATGGAAATCATATGCAAAAGTTATGACCCTGGGAATTTGAGGTTCCAACTAACCCCATTTGGGCCCACAAACTTTTGTCGCTTCATATCCTAGGGTTAGGGTTTTGGATGTTTAGGGTTTATCATTATTTCTTCATGATGAAAAGGCAATAGAGCCTCATTATAACGTAGTTTAGAAGGCATGTAGTTATCACATCTCTTCTCAGAGATAAGTTGCCATCACTTGAGCTATTTTGTTTCTTTTCTAAATGTAAACAATTTTTAGAAGTTTCTATTTATTACTTGAATTTTTGTTTCATTTTATCTCTATGTTTTTGTTTAAATTTATATTATATTTCTTTCCTTCATAAATTTTGATTAGTGGTATTAGATCAATCTACATGTCCCCAATGAGGTCTGGGTATAAGGAGTTGGGACTTGAACTAGTTGAATCCTTGCAAGACTTCCCTTGTCCACCGTTTCAAAATGTTTCTTGAAGAGGCCCTTCAGTGACAAATGAAAGATATGATGGAAAGAAAATCCCATATCCTTCAAAGGCACCACCCCCTTTAAGGTACAAGTTAACTTTGATATTCTTGTATTCAGAGGCTAGATAGATGAAGATGCCCTAGATATATGGTTAAATATGCTAGAAGGATATTTTTCAGTCCATAATTTTTTTGATAAGGAAAATATTACTTTTTCACTCCTCAAAGCCACCCCCCATGTCAAGGACTGGTGGGAAACTTACTGTCAGCAGAGGGATGAGGAGGAACCCTCACTATTTTCACCCACACCCTCCTAAAATTCATTCTAATATGTTGTCAAGGAAAATTATTACCCTATCAAGAGCTATAAAAATAAATACATAAAGTGGACCACACTACGCCAGGAAAGGGACCAAGACATATTAGAGTTCACAAACATTTTCCATGCCCTATTAACGATTTTGGGTATCATGTATTCTGAGTAGCGTATGATACTCAAGTACTTTGGTTGCATGCACAAATACATCTAGGAATAAATGGAGTTCCTAGACATCTCCTCACTTGTCGTAGCATACCAATTTGTTGTGAGGATCGAGAAGGAATTTAGAAAAAAGAAGTGAGACTTTGGATCTATGAATTCAATGTAGGGAAAAGGCACTTCCAAATCATATAACAAAGGAAAGATATAAGGTGGAGAAACCCATTACAACCCATCAAATCCACAAGCAAATAATAGCACCACGAATATGAACAAGGACACTAGAAAGTGGTGTGAGTTCCACAAGAGCCCCACCCATAACACAATGCACTATCGTGCCAAGTAGCCATTGATGGTCGAGCTAAAATCTTTAGATTCAGATGCATGATTTGAATCTAAGCCAAAACCTGACAAGGGGAACAACAAGGGAAAGCAGATTATTGATGTAGAACTTAGTGCTACTATTGTCACCACCAAGGTCCAACAACATGATCCCAAAGATCTAGAGGAGGGGGAGTGTCTCTTCCACTCACAGATGTGGGTGAATGGTTCTCCACTATAGCTCATTGTTGACAGTGGGAGCCAAAAGAACATCACCCCAATAGAGGTCATTAAGTGTTTGGACATGCAAAGCACACCACACCCGCAACCATACACCATCAGGTGGCTCCACCAAGGACAATATCTTCATGTTAGGAAATAGTGTCTCCTTCCCTACATCATTAATACCTTCATGGCTGAGGTACTATGTGATGTTTCTCCTCTTAAAGTCTGTGATGTTTTATTAGGCCAACCATACGTGTGGAAGTATCATGTTGTGTATGAGTCTAGAGCTTACATTGTTATTATTACTCTGGGCAGAAAACTATACATGATGCTAGAGGTATCCCCTCCTACTGCTATTTATTTAATCTCTACTAAGAAACATAGTAAGATCATCTCCCAAAATTGGATATTTGTTGTGTTTTTTATTCACTCTCAAAGTAAGGGGAAGATCATGGCCACATCCATGGTCCAAAAAAATGGTTCCTTTTATGTAGTAGAAGCAAGTTTATAAGGTTGTGGAGGAGTATAGGGACATATTCTCCTCACCCACCGGGGTACCCTTGCATTGTCAATTCAAGCATTCAATCAATCTGACTTCTAGAGAACCTCTACCCAATGCGGCAGTATACCACTACTCTCTTCTAGAAAACAAGAAAATCAAGCAAAAGATCTAAGAGTTTCTATAAAAAGGGAATCCCTGACCAAGTTTCTCACCTTGTGGGAGCCCAATTGTACTCATACAAAAGAAGGATGGGACCTAGATACTGTACATTGATTATCAGGTACTAAATAAGATCATTTTTCAAGAAATACATGATACCATGGATTGATGACCTTCTAGACAAGCTCAAGGGGGGAAAGTACTTTAACAAGATTGATATAAAGTTTGTCTATCACCAAGTTCCAATAGAACCCACAAATTTATAGAATATTGCCTTAAAATCCAAGGAGGGCCTCTTTGAGTGGTTAGTCATGCCCTTCGAGTTGATAGATACCCCTGCAACTTTTATGATGTTGATGGATGAAACCTTGTGGCCTTTCACCATCTCATTCATGGTTATATATTTTGACAACATCCTCATCTTTAGAAAGAGTTGGGCAAAGCACTTGCAACATATTTGGGTGGTCCTTTAAACCCTGAGGAAGCACAAACTATAATGCAAAATTGGAGAAATGATCCTTTGGCATGAACCAGGTCCAATATCTAGGCTACATAATTGATGAGCAAGGAATGCATGTGTATCTGGATAAGGTCCAAGTCATTCAAGATTGGCCAACCCCAAAATCTCTCATAGAGTGTTGCAGCTTTTCATGTGGATTTGGCTAATATAAAAGTCATTCATGATTAGCCAACCCCAACAACTCTCACAGAGCTTTGCAACTTTTTGGGCCTTGTTAATTTCTATCAAAGGTTCATGTTGGGATTCTCTCATATGACTTCATATTTGATTCAAATTACTAAGGGTGGAGTGAAAGAAAAGTTCTTTTTATTTGAGGCATAATAGAAGGAATTTGTTGAGATGAAACATCACCTTTTCTCTGTGCGAAGATTCAAATTTCCAAACCTAAAACAACCATTTGAAATTGAGACAGATGCCTCCAACTTTTTTTATTGGTGTAGTTCTCACCTAGTAAGGGAATTTGATGGCCTAGCATAATGAGACACTCTATGATACTATTTTTAAATACCCCACCTACGATAAGGAGATGTACTCCATCTTGCAGGATTTATAAGAATGGAAATATTACATTCTGGGGAAGGAGATGATAATCCAAACAGATCACCAACCTATTTAGTTTATGTAGACACAGGGGAATTTGTAGAATGGTCACCATAAAAAATGGTCCACATATCTACAACAATTCCATTTTAACATTAAATACAAGAAGGAAAGCACCAATAACATTTCATATTTCCTCAGTCAGCCCTCGATTGTGGCACTAACAACTATTCTAAACTCTTGTGGGTGAGAGAATTCTAGATGGTCGTAGTTATATAGAAATGATCCAAAATTTTCCACCACATACTAGATCTTGATGCGTGGAAAGTAAGTACCAAACTTCCACCTCTAGGACACATTGTTATGCTACCTGGGGCACCTTTGTGTTCCTTCAAGCGAGTGTGCCAAACTTATTTGAGAGATGCATTACAGCCGAGTCATAGGAAACTTTGGTTTGGACAAAACCTTGGTAGTACTACAAAATTATTTTTATTGACCAAAACTCTAACCAAATGTTGGAAAATATATCAGATCCTACAATGCCTATGTCATCACCAACCCAACCATTAAGAAGCAAGGCCTATACACTCCTCTACCTACTCCTAGCCATAGTTGGGAATCCATCTCCATGGACTATATGTCTAGCCTTACTTGTTCAAAGAATGGTAACAACTATGTATTTGTGGTCATTGATAGATTTTATAAGATGGCTTTATTGATTACTTGCATGAATAGTATCACAAAAGTAGACACTACCAAACTCTTCTTCGAATGAGTGTGAGTACATTTTGGGATTTTATAAACCATTTTATCATATTAGGATAGTAGGTTCCTATGTGTTATATTCTAGCCTCTAGTCATTTTTTGGCACTAAGCTCACTGAGTCGATTGCATTCCATCCTAAGATTGATGGCCAGACAAAGGTTGTCAACAAGATGATAGTGCACGTACTATGCATGTACAACTCCAAACATCCATGATCATGGGATGAGAGTCTTCCCTATGTGAAACACTTCTATAAAAGAGATCTCCATAGCTCGACTAGTGATAACCCCTTTAAAGGGGGCCTGGTATTTCAACCATTTTGTCTTATTGATGGTGCAATGCCTCTTGTGACTACATAGGTGGAATCTCCACATGTTCAATCTAAAGCTGATAATGCCACCAGGTTTATTAAACTCATCTACCACATCTTCCAGTAGGCTGATGACATCCTGGATAAAACTAATTCCAAGTGCAAACAATGTTAGATTAGAATTAGGAGCCACATAAGTTTCAAGCGAGTGACAAAGTTTGGTTGCATTTGTAGAAGGACTACCTTACCAGAGCCCATAAATAGTTTTGACCACTATGACATGGGCCTTACACCATCACCAAGGCTATGGGTGAAAATTATTTCGAGCTAAGTGTTCCCCCATTCCTTGGCCTACACCTAGTATTAAAAGTGGACCACTTTCAGCCATACTTTCGACCATTACTAGATACATTAGACATTGTTGACCAACTGACACCAACACTGCTCAACCCAGATTACATTGAATAGACCACAACTAATCAGATCATGGACACATAAATTAAAAACACTCACCAACAAAGGATCCGATTGTCTGATTGTATCGGGTTGTCAAATTTGGCCAACTCCTACACCAAGGCAAGTGGCTTACTAAGGACAAAGTTCAGCAAAAGTTTACCCATCTCATGGAGGCAATGAATGCAATGGAGACAATTTCTTCCTAAGGGGGTAGGACTAATTCAGGTGGATATTGGTGGCCACTCGCATATTCGACTTGGACCCTCATCATTGTTTCCTTTCAATTTCCTACTTTCCAGCATACTTTCTATTTTTAGCAATTTTCCAGGTCTTAAATTTTGATAGCCTTTTTGATGCCCTAAATGATGCTTTTTGGGGAAATAGATAAACGGGAGTTAATTGTCAATGTTTTTGGTAAAAAAGTGTTGTCTGGATCATTAGAGGAATTTTGAGGTCTAAAATGGTCCTCCTAAGGAAATTATAAAATAATAGTGGAAATAATAAAATAAGACTAGATTACATCATCATATTTTAGAGGGAAAAAAATATATATATATTTACAACTCGTATTTTCAAGTTATCTTCCTATGAGTTTACTCAAATTTCAAGCGAAAACACTTGTTGGATGCAAAAACTGATTCCTCATCCAAGGAGTACCCATGTTGCATACTTTGATGGCTGCAGTTTTTTATGGGAAATGCCATATGGTGGACCCGATAGGGTATAGGTTCCCGCCCATAGTATTTCAAGTCCAGGTTTGGGTTCCATTCTGTGTTTTGCAAGGATTTTTAATGTAAATCAGATTTACATTCATGGGACTTAATGCATAAATTAAAAACAAAGGGGAATTCTTTCACATTTGATGTTATAAACACAAGATTCATGTTTTGTAGGCCTCTTTGCCATATGTCTCACCGTCATAGCAGGCAAATTCGAGTAGACCCAGTAATGGATGAAGGTGAGTTGTATCAGGGTGACACCTCTGCCCTACCAGTGTTAGCATTGCGAAAAACACTCTGCCAAAGGGAACATGGACCGCCAAATAGCATAATGGAGGCACTCCTTCAGTTCAGTGGAAGCATTCATGACAGCGCTAATCCATCAAGATGTCATCATTGCCAGATACATCATAAAGCATTCCAGATGTTGGGATGATGAGTGTAGCATCTTCAGTTTCCTTTAGGAAATGATAGAGAATGATAGCCACTCCACACAGGTGCTAAGAAATGATACGTAGTCCTCCTCTATTTCAAAGGCATCCATTCATTTCCCCAGGAAGGAGAACGCTCCACCAAGGGTGACCTCAGTGTGTCAGTAGTTTCACCGACCATTCTCATCTGCATATGCTAACCTATGTAATGAAATGGGGGAAATGAAAGGTCATGGAAGACCAAGGGTCATGGGGGGATGCATAAGTATTACCTCCTGATGGGAGATGAGGGATTTTTGTTTGGAAAAAATAGCTCTGGTTTGAATAAAGAGAGACTGCTTGGTTCAATGAGGAGCCTATGTTCCAGATTGATTTTCCTCTTCTCTTATGTGTTTCAATCAGAATGTTGTGGCTGGCATAAATTCAAATTGTATATTTGTTTTTTTTGTGCATATTGATAACTTGCAATTCATGGTTATGCCTGGTTATTTGAATATGATTCAACATCATGGTTAAATCATGAAAAGTTGCTGATTCAAAACTATGTTAGACATCAACTGCAAGCTTTTCTTCCACAAATGGAATGTATATTCCTATATGAATGATTGGATTGCAATTAGGTTTTAATATAACCTTGTTCTTAAGTGGACCAATAATTCATTCATTTGGACTTGGGATTTATATATGATATTTAACCTCCTTTGTTTTGCTCTTGCAGGATAGGTTAGGATAGTTAGGATATAAACTAGAGTAGTTAGAAATAGTTTAGATAGGAGTTGATACATAGAGGTTAGCTATTTTAATTTTGTTTATTTAATTGAAGCCTTCTTCCTAGAAGCAATCTTTCAACTCATTTAATAGTTTACAGGGTCCCTTAAAACCTGTTGGAGCTAGCCATTCCAAATGAAATCAGGTCTAATTGGGACTTCCGATCGGGTTAGTTCCCCTTGTTGGCACAGTGAAAATTCACCATGTCAACAAATTGGCGCTAGAAGGAGGGTCTAAATCACCATCCATAGCTTTTCAAGATTTCATTCATAAGTGCCATGCATGGATTCAAAAATATTAATGCATGGATTGTGAAGGTCAAAAAGACCCTTCCTCTTATTCGAAAATGCCTTGTTTCAAAGAAGAGACATTGTGGGAGTATCCTGCCACTTAAGAACAACCAGTCAGAAGACTTACTCGGGCTTATGCTCATTCCTTATTGTAGCTCCCTATCTTTCAGTCTTTACCTCCGACAGCAAAAAGAAAGCCAAGGGTCTATTACATAAATGAGGAGACATCTGCATCCCCTTCTCCTGAAGATATTGTTCTTGATTCTTTGCAGAGTATCGACTCTCCTTACGAAGAAATTCCTGAGGATTCCCCTTCTAAAGGTAATCCCTCGCCTGATTTGGAAAATCCTATGGATAAAACCTCCACCAGAACATCCCTATCCTCGATATGCCTAATATTCCTCAACTAGGTGAAAACCAACTCCCACCTCCTTCGGGAGCACTTCCTCCCTGGCTCACTCAGGTTGTTGAAGTGATACCTGGGTAGCAACATCCCTTACCCAAGAATGCAGAAAGAGTGCTACCTAAATTCGACCCTGGGAAGGGAGACACCATTGATAACCATATTCACTCCTTCTTCCTAGCCGTGCGCATGTTGGGGGTAGTTGATGAGGATATAGTATGTCTCCTATTCCCTTTTACCTTGATTGTTGCAGCTTCCACATGGTACTTTAGCTTAAGAACTGGATCAATCACCTCGTGGGCTGCCTTTCTGTCACGAGGAATGAGTCGATCTTGCGGACAAGACAGACCTTCCTAGAATCTAATGAAGACCTAATGACAAACAAACCAACTAGACCTATCTTTCTCTAAATGCGCTTTATAAATAATGGCAAACAAATGTGTTTAAGGCCTACCTCATGTCCAACGCAAGTTTGGAGATGCCTTCGCTCCTTTGATCCAAGTAAGTTCCTTTGTCACAAACCTGCAAACACAAACAAGGCAAACGATTAAATAGCACCTGAATAACCAGTATTATAAAACATATTTAACATGAAAGTCAAGGAGTCCATGAAACAAATAGCATAAGATACTTGTTGAGAAAAATGAGCTTGATTGTATTAATTCAAAAGGAAAGAACCTTACAGCCTTTGCCTTGACGCTGTACAAGCTCCTTCCAGGGTCCAACAAGAAGTCTCCTCTACTTTGACAAGCTTCACTCACTCCCTAATGGGGCCAAAAGGGTATGTGATCTCTCCTCTTAAGCTCAAATAGGAAGTCTTGATTTCACTAGCATTTACCCTCAAAAGTTCAGCTTCTCACCTCTCTGGCCACTGACCCAATGCCTCAATTTATAGTGCAATGGAGATCAGTTACCGGCTCCTCCTTCAAAGGGATAGAGTCCTCCTTCAAAGGGATAGCTCCTCTCAACAAGGGATTAGTTCCTCCTCTCATGGGATGCATGAACCACTTGGAGCGAACAATCCACGTAACAAATGCTTCTAGAAAAATCTAGAATTAACCCAAGATGAGTTTTTTAAGATAAAGATTGCGCCTTTTGACTTTTACAGGGGTATGCACCCTTCCCTTTACATACAGAGCGTATAAGTACGCAGATAACTTGAACAAAAGGTGTCGGCCCGCAGGCAAAAGTAAGAGAAAGTGCGAAACCAGAGTTACATTGCTTTTTTGATGCCTTTCTCTCATTTCTCAAGCTTGTTTTGAAGAGCTGAGGTTTAAGACTTGCTTAGGAAGCTGGAATAGGCAATGATAGGCCTACACCGACTACAAATAAGCAAGGTGATGATATTTTTTTGTAACGGATTGCCCCCTAAAGTGCGAAGTCTGTAGTATATGAGGATTTTTCATTTATCATATAGGAAGAGTGAAGTGCTTTATCATTTCGAGGATCATCTTGCGGAGAGCCCGGTTGGAACCTATAAAAAAATTCAATGCAAAATATATATATGAGATCATATCATCGCTGAGGTAGGCATTCCCATACTCAGATAAAAACTGACTAAGAGACTGAAAAATGACTAGAA
>APFE031317468.1:24927-55673 GCA_000404065.3 Pinus taeda | reverse complement strand
ATTTTTATGGTGAAATGAACTATGATATTTTGGGCATATTTCTTAAGGTGTGATAGTGTACATTGGCCTTAGTGGACATTAAACCTTAATACCATAGTCATTGATAATATATGGTAGTCACCCATGATATTGTAAGTAGTAAAGTAGACCTATTTTCATTGTGAAATGAGTTATCATTTTTGTGACATATAGTATTAATAAGTTATGATATTAACCTATAATATTGCAAACAATGGCATGAATCTCCATGACTAAAAATCTTCTTCAATATATATTTTTTTATAATTAATAATATAAATTATAATTTAGTTAATTTTTATATTGATAACTTATATGAATATCATAATAAAAGTATTTTGATTATGCCATTGTTTTCCACTCATTTTATTTATATAACTTAGCTATAATTTAATATTAATCTAGTTCTAAATGTTTTAATAATCCTTCTTTAAATAGAAGAAAAGGAATCTTAGAAATATATAAACTAAAAAAGAAAAAAACCAAAAGCACCAAGAAAAATGAAAATCCAAAAATAATTATTTTAAAGGTTGAATTATCAGTATGTGAAAACTACATGGGAAACTTTTTGTGGACCATTTTCTAACCGTCTAGTGGGTTCTAGTGTGGTTCTAGTTTGGAAAAAGAATTTTAGAGGAGACTCTTCAAAAATTAAGATTTAGATCAAGTGAAAATTGAAAGGAATTAAATTAATCTAATAATGTCAAAATTAATTTTAAAATGGTAAAAAGACTTGGGCCAAATATTAAGATATAGATGAAGTTAAAAAAATTAGATTAAAATATAAAACTAAAAAATTAATGATATTTTAATTAATAGCCTTAATGAATTAATTATAATATAGCTAAATAGACCTAAAAAGTTATAGGTTTTAGTCAAAAATTTAAGTCAATTTTCAGAATTAAATCAAGCTAAAATCATAAAAAATAAATAAATGAGAAGAAATAAATTATTGAAAAAATATATTTGTATTAAAATAAAACAAAATTAATAAAAAGCAAAATCAAAACTCTAAAAAAATCAAGATCCAATAAATAAAAATAATAAAATAAATAAGAATTAAAAAAAAAAATAAAAAAAATCTAAACAAAGAAAAAATATCACATCAAAACTTAATTAACAAGAAAATTAAATTAATTATTAATAATAACTTATAAAATAACCAAAAGATTAAAAATAAATAAAAAATTAAATTAATAAAACATAACAAAATAATAAATAATTAAAAAATGAATAAAAACTATAAATAAAATTAAATAATATCTAAAAATAATAATAAAATAATAAAATCATAAACAAAAAAATAATAAGAAAAACAAAAAATATAATACTCCAACTAATGTCTATTGAGATTTACAGGACTCTTTTCAATTTCCAAGGTCTTTCTAAATTTTTGTTCATGAAAATTATCAATCATCTCAATGACTTTAGCTTATGTTTTAGGAAAGCCTAAAACCTTCTACTAATTATTTGATATCACTGACATGCTCATAAATCCTTTGATTAATAAAATATAACCGTCACACCCATCAAAGATAAAGAAGCCATTATCCTAATTACCTCAACACTCACCAACAATCACAGCGTTAATCACGTATGGCTCTCCATTTAAATCTTAACAATTTTACATACGGATTAGTGCACTCTGAGTGGTTTATATTCTAGGTTCATATGTTATTCGAACTTCATTTTTGAGTCACCCTTCCTTTGCTACCATCATATCGCTTTCTATGATAATTGGTTGGGCATTTACTCATGGTTTAAGGGTTTGATTATTTAAATCATTAGCACATGCTTGTGATCTCCCACTTAGCTAAATATCAGTTTAGGCGATTGACAGCAACAATAACTCGATTCAATCCTGATTAAGGGTCTTTAATGCCTCGTTTATGGTGATATATGTAGTGAGACCATATGGCACTACTGTAATACCCTTCAGACACCGTATTAATGTTTTTTAATCCTCTCAGCCGCTTTAGATACGATTTAGCACCAAGTTACCAAATCAACTTAACAATTATGGCTTTACGAGCTCACTTAAGGGTGACAATTGTTACACATGGAGGTGACAATTGCTGGTCCATTTCCCAAAGGAAGACCCTTCCACACTCAAAATCTTGTATGCTCGCTCAGATAGGTATAAAGAGTAGCTATGAGCTTCTTGTTTGTTTACTGCTTGACCCATCATCAGTAACCCTTTTTTTTTCAGCTTCTTGTTTGTTTACTGCTTGACCCATCATCAGTTTTGAGCTTCTTGTTTGTTTACTGCTTGACCCATCATCAGTAACCATTCTTTTTTTTTCTCTTTTGGGGTCGTGTCGCTCTACAATGACTCCTGCTGCAAGGAATCGATTTGGGCCAACACCCTCCAGTTATCTTCTCAATTCACACTTAGCCGGGTTTTCAAATGGTTTATTAGTTCTACCTCGTACTCATACACTTATGTGTTAATGTTTTTAACTCTACCCGTCATCAATTTGAGTTGTCCTTCAATCAACCCCTCAGGTTCTCAAAGGTCTCTATTTATTTACACATTCTCTTATCCAGGTAGAAATATTCTCTAAGGGGTGTTCATCTTTGCCAAGTCATCACTTTGATGGTTTAGGCTTTAGGATTCGAATTCCTCTGTAGGGGTTTTTATTAACAATACATGGTTATCTAGACCCAAAAAGATATACAAGTAGTTTTTTTATGAGGCTCAAGAGTTTAGACAGTGAGCACTCTATTGAACTATTCATTCTCCGTATTCCTTACGACGGTGGATAACTTATTACTGCACCGAATAGTCCTTTTAACTCGCTATTTTTTTAAATGAAATTCCCATGAAGCAGGGTTGGTTTTCTCATATGAATGAGACTTTGGGATTCTGTTACCCATGTTTGTCTTGATCTACAGTTATATGTGTATTTACACCCAACCATTTTGTTCAAAGCAAATATTCCTTTTCTGAATTAGAAAGGTGTAAATGTATTTCTATAAATTTTCCTTGTTGCTCTATTTTGTGAAATGGGTAGAAATTGTTTTTAACTACATTCTACATTGTGTGGCTCACAACTAATGAAGGTTTCGAGGAGTCTTAGGGTTGTTGGCTCATGTATGTTTACCATGTGGCTAAACCAACCCTTGCATGCCCTACTCTCTTACTAATGAGTCAAGTGATTCAATGGTCTTGTGGCAAAGCTTGTATTCATTTATGGCAAGATTAACTTTCTTCATCACCAACCTGACCAAATTGGCCACTTATGCCCACAAGGAAACTTGACTACTGTTCAAAAAAAAAATAACATTTATTCATACATAGGTAAATTTTTGCACTTAATAACAACATACTGATATGTAAATTTTGCATAGAATTGAATCTTGAATACTGTTCTAAAAGGAAATTTATTCACATACAATAATAACAAATAATTTGTGCAAGCTTATTTATAATCCAATTAGAATTATCTAATGATGAGCGAAGCTCTCCACCCAACCACCAGCATGGCTAAAGCTGGTCCAGGCTCCATAGCAGTAGAATACATTGACCACTTGGGTCTTATTTAGTGACATCAAGGTTCCCAACCAATGAAGAATAATCAACTTAAGCTCTCCATTGGTTCAAAGGCCAGATCAAGAGTTTTCATGTGTGCAAATTCATTTCCTCTCCCTTTATTGGGTTGCTCTCCCTAGAGCATCCAGCTCCACAGAAGTAAAATACATTGACCACTAGGGTCTTATTCAGTGACATCAAGGTTCCCAACCCAACCAAGAATAATCAACTTAAGGTCTCCATTGATTCAAAGATCAGCTCAAGAGTCTTTACTCGCAGCCAACCTCATCATTTCACTTTAGTTCCTCTCCCTTTATTGGGTTCTTTGAGCCTCTTTAGTAATTCTCACCAGTGCCTTCCACTAGTCCTTTTTCTCTCTAGGAAGGAATGCAAGAATCCTAAGTGATTTTAGTTGTGAAAATTTATAAAGAAATAATAATATATTCTTTAATTTTTTCTTTATTTTATTTATTATTTTTAGTTCACAACCATGACCTTTTTAATTGTTATATCATTTTCATCCATATTATTTAAACAAGTTCTTCTTTACTACCAATTTAGCAACCATCTAACATATACTAAGTTATAACAATAAAAGTAGTTATCTAGCTAGTAATTAATTAAGCAATTAGGTGTCAACATCACAAGTCAACATGGAGGGTGACAAGGTAACTAGACTTAATAGAACTAGTCTGAGCCATCATTACAGATAGAGAAAAGTTTGATTTTGGAAATATGACATGGTGGTATTCCCAAATGTTGATGAGGTCATTTAATATGACGAGGTGGTATTCCCAAATGTTGATGAGGTTATTTTTTTCCATCAACAATGGTACCACCTCAGGGATTAGGATGACATGGCCTCTTTTGATAGGCCAAAACTGCTAACAAACATGAATTTTGATTTGAATCACATATTTAAACAAAATGATTCTCTCATTGAGATGAATACAATGATTATATCATAGTAAATTTATGTGGACTTTAGAAAATGAGATTTTTTTCTAACCCTATCTTCATAACAGACATTAGAGATCAATTCAAACAAATAACTCTTCCAACACCTCCAAAATCCTTTGAGGAAGTGATAAATAATTGTTATATTGTGAATATTTTTCTAAATTTATTGTGAATACATATTAGATTTAACTAAATAAAATATAAGTACAATAAATAAGAATTATGTAAATTACTAATTAAATTACCTCTCATGAAATTTAAATTTAAAGTCCTTCATTTAACTCATAATGAGTATTCATAATTTCATAGAATATACTAGCCTAGATCTATAATTCTAGATCTATCAACCACGGAGAGGGATCAAATAGATTGA
The DNA here is from genome assembly GCA_000404065.3 of Pinus taeda. Taxonomy (NCBI): domain Eukaryota; kingdom Viridiplantae; phylum Streptophyta; class Pinopsida; order Pinales; family Pinaceae; genus Pinus; species Pinus taeda. Next base: position 50,790 of record APFE031317468.1, on the reverse strand, counting down.
GATACAAACCTCTTTTCAAGTCAAAATATATTTGATCAGTGTGTGGGGACTTGATAGATCCAAAGTTAAGATGGATCTAGGCTTGTTTTTATATACACACATATCACATCTAGGTTTGATCTATCTCTCTCTCTCTCTCTCTCTCTCTCTCTCTCTCTCTCTCTTCCCTCCCACTCTAATCTTTCTCTCACTCTATCTTCATCTATCCCTTATCACCCTCTCTCTCTCTCTCCACCTTTATCTTTTTATGTATTTCTTCTTCCCTCCCTCTCTCTCCTCATCCAACTCCATCTCTCTCCCTCCATCTCTGCTTCTCTCTCTCAAGTCCTCTCTCTTTTCCTTCTTATCTTTCCCTTTCTCTCCTACCTCCATCTCTCTCCTCTCCATCACTCTATCTCCCCCTCCCCCTCTCTCTCTATGTCGTCCAACTATGTCACTATCTCCATCCCCATCTCCTTATCTCTCTCCCTTTCTCTCCCCATCAATCTTTGTCTCTCTCTCTCTCTGTGTTCTCTCCTTCTATCTCTCTTCCCTCCTCTCATCTCTCACTCACTTTCTTTTGATCTCTCCCTTATCACACCCTCTCTCTCTCCACCTTTATATCTCTATATATTTGTTATTTACTCTCTCTCTCCCCATCCAACTCCATATCTCCCTCCCTCTCTTCTTCTCTCTCTTTTTTTGAAAAGAGTTATGGTTTTTTGGTATGTGGTATCTATAAGCCATGGTATTGGCCAATGGTATTGTAACAAAACCTATTTACAATTTGATATCCATGGTTAAGAAACTTGTTATATTGTAAGTTTATTGTAATTATTAAATTTTTATCTTATTATTAATTTAATTTAAATATTGTTATCTAATCATTATTAGTCGTTAGGAAGGCATAACTCTCACAATATATTTGTGTAGTGGTTTTCTTGGACTAGCCAAGACTCTTGGAAAGTGGGTAGTCTATCCTTGAGCCCAAGGCAAGCCATATACTCAATGGGATTTGAATAGTGGTATTATTGGTTTCACCACTGAAACCTACCATTAAACCACATATCACTATATTTGAGGATGCGATGTGGTTGATGAAGTAAGCATGGAAAATTTCAAGGATGGAAATTTACCTTAAAGTTTATAAAACTTGGCTAATTTTATTAATGATAATATGCAAGCTATAAAATGTTTGAAAACATATTTGTAAAATATTCAAATTTCCAATGATTTTATATAGCTTTATATAGGAAATTTTTAAGTTGAAATAATTTTATATTATAAAATTTGGGTGAATTATTTTTAGAAAAAATGGAAGGGAAATTCTTTTTATTTGAAAGAGAATGTAAAATTAGCCCACTAGTAATATTAGCCCTAAAATATTCCTTGGATTTAAGTGTTTTGATATGTGTCATGGATTCATGACTATTGACATTTACCAACCATTAAATTTGTATGATTGTGCTAGTTATAATATTACTAATTTTAATAAAATTAATTTTAATATATTTTTAATTTAATTATCAATAAGTATTAGCTAGATGGTAGGGTTTTACCTTTGTGGAATATTCTAGAATATTCTTAATAGTAGTTATAGACTAAAGCTTGAGATTTATGTCAAAATATAGTGTATCCTTCTAATTAAATTGAATGATTTTAAAAAAAAAAAATCATATGAAATGAGTTATGATTTTTTTGGGCATGTTGTATAGGTCATCCATAGTATTTTCAAAAATTATATATGCAAGTTAATAATCTAAATAGTTAAAAACATTGTCACATGTGTTTTTAAATGTATTAATTATTTTGTAATTAATAATAATGTAAAATAAAGTTATAACTATCCAAATTCAATGGTTTTTAATATTAAAGATGTGATATGTCTTGTGATTTTGACGCATATTATGGATTCATGCCTATGGATTTCTACCAACCATTTAATTTATATAGCTGAGATAGTTATAATGTTACAAATTTTAATAAAATTAATACTTTTATCTATTAATACTAATTAAATAATTATTATAATAAAAAATTTATAAAAATATTTCTTATATAAAATATATATGTAATAATTATCTTCCTTTCCTTTTCTATGTGGCTCATACGTCAGTACTACATCCACATAATATTTGTACCACCCAAATCTATTAGAAACCATCAACCATAGAACATGACCCCAAGAGTGTGAGAGAATTGAACTCTTAGCCTCTCAATAGAAAAGGTTTTTTAATGGCAGGGACTTGAACAATTGAGCCAACACTAGAGGCTTATATGTGAAATATTAATGAACACAACTATATGAACACAAACCATATAAATTAAATAACTTTTATACTTCAATATGGCACAACCCATCATAGTCATCAAATTATTTACCTTATCATACACATTATCAACATTATAAAAAACATGAAAAGTAGCTAAATTATTATTATTATTATTATTATTATAAAAATAATTAATATATATGCTAAAAAACATGTAGCTTGACTATTAACCATGAATATTACTTTACTATGGACATTCCTACTCTACAAATAGACTTTGTTACAATATTATGGGCTAATACCATCTCTTATCAATAATAAGTGCAAAAAATCATAGGTCATGTCATAGTCAAAATATTTTATATAAATTTTATTTTAATTTAATTTAATAACATTTTTTAATTAAATTAAAAGCAAATCAGTCTACTTGGTGTAGTTAAATTGGCAATGGGCATGGAAATGAAGTCTCAGCCAACCCCAAGTCTTGGGTTCAAATCTTGTGCTATTCCCCATCCAAGTGAAAAATTGGATATACTGAAATGTAGTCCTACCAAAATTATAAAAAAAAATTAAAACATAATTACTCTCATAGTGAAACTCTAAAAACTTGATGATAAAATGGTCTTGAAATGAATGCAAGGCTATAGTAGGGCTTAAGTAACCTTCGAGAGGCTAGAGATTGAGTTGGTTGATGTTGAGATGGCTAGAATAATGACCTTTAGGCCTATGTTCATCATTTCTCATCCCTTCAAGGGCACCCGGTTCATGGGTTACCTCCACATGATGATCGAGGGCAGTTTTCATCGAGTCTCTCACTGACCTTCGGGCTAATACGCTCTTTTCCCCACCCAGATTCTGGGTATTCTTCTTTCTCTTGCATCACCACTTGAAAGTCGCAATCATGGCCATGGATTCCACAATATTTGATGTTGTCTACTCCCTTAAGAAACGACTGTCATTACGGTTTTTTATCGCCATACAAGGGATCTTGCGTTATTTATTCTTATCGCAAGTTGCATGAGGAATGACATGGAAGAGGAAGGATGAGAGGTAGGTCAAGCAGGAAACCGTGTAGAACCCATGGGTTGAGAGAAACTAGCCTTCGATGTTTGTGTTAGAAGAGTTGGACACCCTTCACCATGCTTGAGGTAATCTTAAATCTTAAGGCCTCTTGTTGGTCATGGCTCTTTCTATTCTCAATATGAGTGTTTTACCCTAGATCTCATGAACCTTACAATTTTTGGGAAACCGATCTAAGGATGTTGCCTTTATTTGCAAGCCAAACTTATAGATCTTGTTTCCTCACTAGTAGCTAAGATACATGAGTCGATAAGAATCTCATATGGAAGTTTTCAACTCTTATGTAGAGGTTTGTAGTTTTCAAATCAACAATCTCTCTATGGATATGGCATGATCAAGGATGCCACTATTCATAATGTATCAAGAGTGGGAGGTTGAATCCTAGAGTGTATCCTCTTCATCCCAAACCATATCTTCTAAAGATTTTCTTCAACTAGGACCTCTACCTCCAAACCCTAAGGATCTCTCTAGATTAGCATTTCTCCTTGAGCACACAATAGAAACCCCTTCCCTTAAAATGAAAAATGATATAAGTAGGGTCATAGTTGTGGATTACGAACAACAATTGACATTTCAATGGGTTCTTTTACTTATAACATCTACTCTTCATGAGTGGGTAGACTAGAATTGGTCTTAGAATATTATGCTACATTTATGCCCAAATAGGATTTATGTTGTTCTCTTTGGCCATTTAGAAGATTAAGAGAAGGTTTTTATCAAGGAACTTGGTTTTGGGGGATGAGGCCTCTCCTTTAAGGCTCCCCAATCTTCCCATCCCTATGACACACTTAGATATCTTAAAAAATGTGGGAAACTTACTAGCTACCTTCATTAAAATTAACATTGATAAGATTGCTAAAGGAATCCTCTCATTTGTTAGCATATGTGTTGAAATGGAAATGAGAAAAGGATTTCTCAAGAAGATCCTTCTCAAATGGAGATTTACTGTGTATTCAAAATAGATGGATTGTGACAACACTTATTTTCATTGAAGGACTTGCTAGTAGCCTAGTCATCTTCAAAATGAGTTTCCTTATTCACAAGGACTTTATTAGCATAGAGATGCTAATAAAATGAACTATGGATGGAAATATATAAAAAGAACCAAAGGGTCTTTAACCATCCCTGGAGGAGCACAATAACTCACACAAACAGAAATCACCTATTGCCAAATATGCACCTCAACTCAACTCAACCTCATTTTGAGCCATCCTTCAATCAATGTGGTAAGATAAGAGACTCAACCATAATTTTGGAAACATCAATAAGAGGGCAAAAACACACCCAGAAATTAGATCATTCAGATTGGGAAAAGGAAACAACAAATGTGCCAGAGCATTTGACTATGGAAGTGTCTCAAGGAAATTTCATCATTGTCTCATCTACATATGTTCCTCATAACCTCTTGGGATGGATAGACATATAGAAGAGAAAACGAAAGAAGGAAATACCTAGGAACAATCCTACTAATTGATTCTATGAAGGAATAAAATGTATCCTTGTATAGTGTACTTATGAAAACAATGATGTAACTTGATGTTCAAAGGTAATACAAATTGATTTACTAAAAAAAAAAAGGAAGGTCTAACTATCTTTGATGTAAATATAAGTATCTATATGATTGCTACTAATAGTTATTGATAATTTAATTAAAATTAGGAAATTTCCATTTCAAAATAGAGCCTCATATAGGTGTAATTACTTATAATTAAATTAAAATTCTAGAATTGGCATGCCTATCTATTTAATGGTGTCTTCAAAACTTATAAACAAAATGACCCTTTTCAAGGCATTTTTTGTATTTAATTTAATCTATAGAATTTTAGTGTCCCTAGATTTCTCTCTAGTAGAGTATGTTAAAGATTTGTAACATAATGTAAACATTTTGACTTGGACAAATTAAAATTAAAATATGGTAGTTATGTGTAAGTTAATGAAATGTAAACATTTAAACTCAGTGAAAATAAAATAAAAATGACCTTATAAAAATTAAATAATAATAAAATAAAAATGATCACTCATATTGACACCTGGTATTAAGAATCCAACCCATGGTATTTAAGTGGAATATAACCTATTTAGAGAGGAAATTAAACTAGCATAGTTCCATCTTAGTTTAATCTTATATTTACATACATAACTAGCTCTAGAAAATTATGGCATTTAGGTTCACAAGTAAACTTAACTCCTATGTAAACATTGGATGAAAGTGTGGTACACATGTTGTAATCTTTAAATTTTTGACTTGGTTAAAAAAACAAAAAATAATAATAATAAAATAATATAAAACTAATAATTATATTTATAAGTTTAATAATAATTAATAATTAAACTAACCTAGATCAATCTTAACTTCATTTTGTATTTATATTTACAACTATAATTATAATTAATTATAATTAATAATGAAACTATCCTAGATTCATATTGGATCTACCAACGCACCCAAAGGGACAAATTCTTGCATGCAAACTACTTTTTAAAGTGAATAAGAAAATAATAATGAAAATTATTAACCAAAACATTGTATATGTTAATCACATATAAATAAATAAGAATAAAAATAAATTAATAATCATGGCAAATAATTATAAAATTAATTATAATTAATAAGGTAAACTAGTACGATCTATTGTAAGTACAAAATCTTTTAAACACAAAGAATTTTTTAGAGTGAGAAGAGATTTGATCCTAAAACACTTAATAGATAAAAATTAAATAAATCTCACCTAATTTAGTAATAATTATAATAATAAAAGTTATATTCATAAAATATAAATATAAAATTTACAAATAAAATAAAATTTTTAAAATTTCACTGAATTTAATTATTTAAAAGAATCTAAAATTGTAGATAATATTTTTCTTGTAAGCTTAGTAGGACTTCCTATTTTCATGTCCTTACACACCCGAGGGAAGGGACCCAAGATTTGAACCCAAGACCTCGAGTTAGGTGAACTTCATTCCACTACCATTTGAGCTACCCATGCTGAAAAATTGTAAAAAAGTATTATATAGTTAATATTTAAAATTAAAATAATAATATTTAAGTTGTAATAAATTATTATTAATTATTATATAATTAAAAAATAATAATAGCCCCAAGGGTTAGCTCATTTGGTCAAAATTGAGTGCCTCACTATCGGGAGATCACATGGTCCATTCTCCCCTAAACCCTTGGGGTGAGGCCTAACTAGTGGGCCCCAAGGGAATTCTCTCCAAAGTTAGGCCTAGCTAGTGGGAAGCAAGGCAAGATTCCCTAGTTGGGGCTAGATTCCAGCTCACAAGGGTGTAGTGAACCACAACCAAAAAAAATAATTTAAAACAATAATAATTAAATTGTAAATAAATTATTATTTAATTAACATTTATAATCAAACTAATAATTTAAATTTTTTTATGAAATTATAATTTAATTAAGGAATCATTTTATTAATTATTTTTCTGGTTTAAAGTGTGATAAGAGAACCACTCTCTACTACTAAAACCTAAACTTAAGAGATAATCTGATTTATGAAAGAGTTCAAAACAAATAATCAATGATATGAAAACTATTGTCTTAAATTGTCAATTACAACTAATTAATTCAAAGGGCTTGAGTTGGCACAATTTGGACCACTTTGATTTGCCCTACTTCCTACCGAGTGACTATAAGCAAGATATTTTAAACCCTCTTGTATTCATTTCTCTCTAATCCATTAGAGTTAGGGTTTGCAATAAGGTCATTCCATCATTCCATACAAAGTTTTGGTTAGGCTTTTTAGTGTGCTAAGTTTTCATAATCATTTCATTTTTTGCATGGATAATTCTAAAGCTTCAAGTTAGCTTTTTCAGCCTCAACCTCCTAAGTCTTCATTATATATTGACACATAATCAGAGGGATTGGGTGTACATCTCTAATTAATGTAAATAAATAATAGAGAAGATAGAAAGTCATTGGGAGATGAACTAAAGAGTCATCCCTCTTGTATATAATAATGAACAACTTGAATGAATAAAATAAGTTTTGATTTGAGGAGTTACCTCCTCGTCTGACATGGTATCGAGCAGGCACCATTTTTTCGCTTCCCCTTTTAATTTGTAACTCCTATTCTGTTTTGCCTTTGTTTTGCATTTTTTGTAGGCTGACATCTCTGTCAAATCCCTACGAAATCTCATTCATTGTTTGATACATTCATTGAAGTGCGTTGCATTGGAGCTAGTTATTTTCTTATTCACAATGTATGTTGTTTTCTTATTCACTGCATACCTTTTTTATATATAAACTACCAATGGTGATGACTTAACCCGCTCGGACACATTTATCAAGGTCTAACTTTATCGGGTTCATTCTTCACCATAGATCTCAAATCCCAAAATCCTACGGTCCATAGCAATTTGAGGTTGACTACATACACGGAAGTTAACCACCTGAAATGTGTGCTTTTTCTCTCTCCTCGGTTCATTCTCCACCGTAGATCCCATCTCCCAAAATTTGATGGTTTATAGTGATTTCGGGTGCATTAGTTGCATGAGAGTTACCCACCCGATATGAGCAATTTTTCTCTCTCCCCTAGTCGCTACGTGTCCATCACTTAGTGGAATCAAGTGCTTCCCTCTCAATACCACATACCGTTTTTTATCCACGTGAAATTTTGCTTATCGCATTAAAACCGCCCTTCGTCTTGGTTAACGCCCAAACTTCTTTGCTTCCGATAACCATTAATCTTCTACAATTGATGGCCCTCCTCCATATTTCTCTAATGTTCATCTCCACCGCTCATCTCCATGGATTCATCTCCACCGCTCATCTTCACCGTTCATCTCTACAGTAAAAGAACTATAGCTACAGTCAAACTCTAGTATACGAGTGAAATAAAATGATACTAGGAATATATTAAATTGAACGTTATCTACATAACACTATTGTTATAACAATTTTACGAGTAAAAATTTGTAGCAACAATATTTTTGTCCACTATACACATATTTTATAATGCATTCAATTATATATATTGTGGCAATAGTTCTCAATGGAGAGGATAATTATCCTGAATGGTCGCAGAAAATCCAATACATTCTCATTTTTAATGAGCTATGGAAAGGAGTGTGTGTTGCAGAAGGAGATGAAGTGGGATTCCAATGTACCTCACACAAGGAGCTCACCAACTGGGAAAATAAAAATAGCAAAGCCTATGCATTGATTGTAGCATCAGTAAGTGAAGAGGTGAGTCAACACATTTCACCATTTTCAAATGCATTTGAAGCCTTACAAAGGCTTAAAGAACTTTATGACTCACACTTTGCACTTGAAGTTCTTAAACTCATGATTAAACTCTTCACCCTTGAATTACAAAATAATGATCCTCTTTCTCATAAATCCAAAGTAAAATCTACAATGCATGATATCAAAGTCACTAAGGTTGAATTGGATATTCCTTCGATCACTTTTATGAAGGCATTTTATCCTACTTACTCCCATTATCTTGAGTCATTACAAGCAAATGAAAATTTAAAAGATATTACCTTTGACTCCCTTGTGAAAAAAATTTCTGAAAGAGAGAAAGCTTTTGGAAAGAAGATAGCCCCTGAATCTTCTGAAGAGGTTTTGTGCCTTTCTCATAAAGAAAAGAATCTTGCCCAATATTCTTCAAGAGGAAGAGGTGGTCAAAGAGGAAGAGGACGATACTTTAGAGGTAGGGGGGCAAACACTCTATAGGAGAAAAGTCATATTTACACTACATACACTATAAAAGAAATGGAATACATGATGCCTCCACATGTAAGTTACCTTGGGACAAAATTGAGCAGAAAAGAAACCAACCCAAAGGTAAAACTAATGACATAGACAAAGCTAAAGCACCTGAATCTGCTTATTATGTTGTGGCACAATGTAATATTGGAGTAAATGAAAACTTAATTAATGCTTCACTTGCTCCTTGGAAAAATGGTTGGTTGCTTGATTCAAGAGCAACTTGCCACATGACTCATAGAAAATATTTTTTTGAAGAATTTACTGACAATGTTGATGGAGGAGTGTACTTTGTAGACCAATCAAAACGCAAGTCATCAGGGCTTCTCACAATCAGGCTTAAATTGCATGGTCTTCCAGACTTTCTTTTGTATCATGTTCTATATCTCCCACAGCTCAGGAGAAACTTGTTGTCCTTGGTCCACATTTGCGAGCAAGGTTACTTCATGCATATGTTTGATGGCAAGCTTGAGGTGAGAAAAGCATCTGACCACTCACTTGTTATGATAGGGATGGAAGAAGAAAGGCTTCTCAAGCTACAGGGTACCTATGCTCACGCACAACATTTCTCATACAATTCTCATTATGAAGAAAGTACACTTCCATCAAGTTTATTATGGCATGCTAGATTTGGACACTTGAACTATGACAGCCTCCACTTTTTGAATAAAAATGGTGTTACTAGTTTGCCTACCATTCCTAGAAAGCTTAAGCAATGTGATGCTTGCATTCTAAGGAAGCATAACAAACAATCCTTTCATGATTCACACTCCAGAGCATGTAGAAAAATTGAACTCATTCATTCAGATTTATGTGGTCCAATGCCTATTCCTTCTGCAAATGGAAATAAATATATGATGACATTTATTGATGACTCCACCAAAATGTGTTGGGTTTATTTATTAAAGAACAAATCTAATGCTTTTCAAACATTCAAGAACTTTCATACATGGATTGAAAATGATGCACAATCTCAAATAGGCTCTATTCGCACTGATAATGGAAAAGAATACACTTCAAATGAATTTGAAAACTATCTTTTCCAACATGGGATCAAACATCAAACAACTGTGCCTTGTAATCCCCAATAGAACGATGTAGCTAAAAGAATGAATAGGACATTCTTAAATATGGTACACTCCATGTTGTTCTTCAAAATGTAAAAATGATGTTTTGGGCTGATGCAGTTCTATGTGTTGTATATATAAAGAATAGATCCCCATCTAATGCTATCAGAAACAAGACTCCTTATGAAATGTGGTATGGGTACATTCCTTCAGTAAAGCATCTCAGGGTCTTTCGTTCCACCTGTTATGCCTTAATACTAAAGGTACATAGAAACAAACTTGGTGCAATAAGTCATACGTGTATCTTCGTGGGGTATTCAAACACCTCCAAAGCATACTGTCTCTATGATGAAGTCAAAAAAAAAAAAAATGTATCTAGAGATGTAATCTTTCTTAAATTATCCAAAACTGACAATGTTGCTGAAAGTCAACTTGATCGCTTGGATAGATTCACAAATACAAAATAATTTTAAGAATTTGATAATTAGATTCTAAATCTTGAAGGGGGGATTCCTATACTAGATCAACCTATGGAATCCTCTTCTAAAGCACTCTCTCCCCTACATGAAACTCCAACAACAGATGATACTTTGAGTGATGTGATTGATAGAATTGGGAGACTCAATCTTGATTCAATATAAACTCAATCAACGGAGCATCCTGGACCATCTGAGAAAGGTTCCCAAAAGTGGCTGACAAAGACACTTGAAAGTGTTCATCCTGATGAGGTTGGAAAGACAAGAATTAGAAATTCAAAATGGAAAATGGAGGTAATGTAGATGACTCTGATTCACCTGTTGATATGGATGTTTCTTATGATTGTGAATTCAATTTGTCTACAGATTTTGAACCAACTTCCTTCAAATAAGTTTCTTATCATGATGAATGGAAAGAAGCAATGCAAAAGTAGTATGATACCCTAATAAAGAATGGCACTTGGAAGCTAGTTGATCCTCCATTGGGAGCTAAACCAATTGGCTGCAAGTGGGTCTACAAGAACAAGTATAAAGTTGATGGCTCACTTCACAAGCACAAATCTAGGCTTGTGGCAAAAGGTTTTGCATAAAAGGAATGGGTCGATTATGAGGAAACATTTTCCCCCACGGCAAAATGGGATACCATCGAGACACTCTTTTCCCTAACAGCTCAGAACGGTTGGAAAGTCCATCAAATGGATGTAAAAACTACTTTCTTGAATGGAGATCTAAAAGAAAATGTTTTTATTTCCCAGCCTAAAGTATTTTCTCTGAAAGGACATGAACATAAAGTATTCAAACTTGTGATATCCTTGTATGGCCTCAAACAAGGACCATGAGCCTAGTACGAACAACTCACTGAGCATCTTCTGAAACTTAATTTCAAACATTATGGTCTTAATGATGCAACTTTTTTTGTCAAGAAAGTTGGCAAAATATTTGTATATCTTGTGGTCTATGTGATGTTCTAATGACAGGGAACAATGAAAGCTACATTGCATCCATAAAGAAGGAATTGAAGAAAGGTTTTGAAATGACTCATTTGGGCTATGTTCATTACTATCTTGGTATTGAAGTAACTCAACATCCAAAATCCATATTCATTTCTTAAAAGAAGTACATTGTAGATCTGTTGAACAGGTTTGACATGACTCAATGCAATCCTTTGACTACTCCTATGGAACAAAACTTAAAGCTCACATGCATTGAAGGAAAAGAATTTGAGGATGCAACAAAGTATAGGTAGCTTCTAGGAAGTCTCAACTACCTAACTACTACGAGACCAGACATTTAGTTTGGTATTGGAATCCTCTCCAGATTTATGCAAAAGCCTTGTGAGGGACATTGGTCTACTGCAAAAAGAGTTCTAAATTACTTGAAGGGAACTCAAGACTTTCGAATCAAGTATACACAGGTGGGCAACTTCAGCTTGATTGGATACTCTGATGCAGACTTCAATGGAGACAAAGAAACTGGGGTATCTACTTCAGGTTATGTTATGAGTCTTGGATTAGGAGTTGTCTCTTGGAGATCACACAAACAATCAGTTCTAGCAGATTTCACAACAGAGGCAGAATATGTGGCAACCGCTGAGGCAACAAAAGAAATTGTGTGGCTCAGTAAAATTGTTGAAGATTTGCAAGTAAAACAAGTACAATCGACTCCACTCATGATTGACAATACCTCTACAATAAATTTGGCCAAGAACCCAAAGGTCCATGATCGAACAAAGCACATCAATACTAAATATCATCTAATTTGACATCATGTTGAGGCCAAAACAATCTATCTCCGATGTTGTTCCACTAATGAGAAAATTACAAACATCTTCACCAAAGCACTTGGAAGAGAAAAGCTTGAAAGATTCAGAATGATGCTTGGACTCACCAACATCCCTTGAGATTAAGGGGGGAATGTTGACACCTAATCAGAGGGATTGGGTGTATAGCTATAATTAATGTAAATAAATAATAAAGAAAATAGAGAGTCATCAGGAGATGAACCGAATAGTCACTCCCTCTTGTATATAATAATGAACAGCCTGAATGAATAAAATAAGTTTTGATACGAGGAGTTACCTCCTAATCTGACAATATTATTTTTTTGTTTGTAAAGCTTCCAATTGGGTTTAGCCACTATGCAGTTGAATTAGTTATTTTTTAAATAGCTCAACTAATTATAGGGGTAATTATCTCACCTCTATGGAATCCATAATTTTTATTTAGACATCCTAGTTATTAGTGTTGAAAGTTTACTAAAACCTTAATATTTTGGTGTAAACCTAAACTTCTTCATGATATCACAACTTGAACTCAGGTTCTAAGTTCTATTCTCCAAAACTACCTATGATAAAAAGTGTTGGAAGAATCACAACATCTCTATAAAATCCATAATTTCCACACCTAAATCTTAATCACAAATTTAAAAAGTCACATAAGGGTTTTCCTTGCATTGAGGATTGATAATAAAAGTCCCAAGAAGAAGCAGGTGACATGGACAAATCAGGAGGATGACGATTTTGGATTTTCCATGCCACCCCTCGGCAAATTTTGTTGCCTTGTACATGGTTAGAGGGCCTGTGTTTAAAATATTTTGGCATGTGTGATCATTTTTGGGGAAGGCCTCACACGAGAAACGACAGGGCTGACGTGAGAAGGGCCATTCCTTATCATATTAATCCTCCCTGGAATCTCCACTGTAGACCTTTTGCTCTTCAATATTATGCTTTGTTCAATGCTAATAGTTGTCATGAGCTTATTTTTTGTTTAGTGCTAATAGTCCTCCCTGAAACCTCCACCATAGCTTTTTTGCTCTTTAATCTAATGCTTTGTTCATTGCTAATAGTTTCCATCGGCCTATGGTTTATTCAACCCTAAGTTAATTTCACATATTCAGCTACACAATAATCATCTTTTAGGAAATAAATTAGCATGTCACATAGAACTTTCCAAAAGTATTCATGTATGGCAATTTTTTTTTTAATTTCTTGGATTTTAATTGAAAAAATTCATCAAATCTTATTTATTTTTGTTAGACATTTTTATTTATATAAATGTAAAGTAATATATTTAAATTGTAAATGTCAAGTAATATATTTAAATTATCTATAATTGTAAATTTATTCTAATTATTTAATATGTGTAGAAAATTATAAAGAATCATGAAAATTTTTATCTAAATATTTTATAGAGAAAATTAGTTTGATGGAAAGCCAAAATTTTTCTTTTACCTTTAAATACTATTAATAGTATTAATACTCCAAATATTTTAGTAATATTATATAGTTTTAATACATTAAATCTAAAACATAACTCCATTATGTAATTTGATTATCCAGATCTGATAGAGTGATTAAACAAATCCATCTAAAACAAAGTATTGAAAACTAAATACCTAATCAAGTAATTTGTATAAAGTATTGTTATTTGATTTCATAAATTTGAATCAAAATTTAAATATATTTACAAATAATATAAAATTATTCATAAAGAAATATGAATATAAAGACAATATTGATATGCCCAAAACACTCAAAACAAACTAGAAAATTACATTTGATAAACCATCTCCACCTAATCATATGCTATTGATTTAACTAGATCAAGTGCAACTTCTACACACATTTATTTATCTTAAGCTTCTTGCAATATACTTCCTTAACTATAATATTAATTGGGAAAGATCAAAACTTTGTGTTATCAAAATTTAGTGCCCAATTTTGTTATAATACATTTCCATTACATTTCTAGGAACTACACTTCCACTAATCAACATTTATATGAGGACACTCACTTTCATCATCTTGAAAAATCTTTGAGATAGTCTTTTTATGAGGACACTCACTTTAATCATCTTGGAAAATATTTGTGGTAGTCTTTATATGAGGACACTCACTTCCATTAACTTAGAAGATCTATGAGGTGACCCTTTCCTTCAAGTCATCTCTCCTTCATAATTGTTTCATGATCTCAAGATCAATATATTTTTATTAACTTGTTGGGATTGGATCCAACATATATGAGCTCCTATGTCACTCTATAAAAATATCATTCCTGTCCATAACACTAGATATCACATCAAGCCCATAAAAATAGCCATAAACAATTTCCTTTTCCAAGGCCATAAGTCATTACAAGATGAATCATTGTATATTTTGTCTAATGTATAAAGAACTATTTTCCAATACTTTATTTTATATTTGGATTCCTCCCTAACAACATTGTCATTATGGATAGTCACTTTTCACTTTTTTATATATGATATTATTACTTCCTTTAGGTTTTTTTAAGAGAGATCATTCACTTTGAGACATAAGAAGAATGGATTCTTTGTCAAACTCCATATCTATATTCCACTAGTCAAGCCATTAAAAAATAGTAATTGATTATTTGTATTTTAGTATTTACTTATATAGTCTTCCTTAAAGAAAAAAAAATGTTCATTATGCTTATTAAATTTTTTATTTGAAAGAGACCAACATTATGTTTAAGTTGAAAGAGACAATATTAAAAATGAAAATGTTCCATTTTATCTAAATTTGGTTAAAAATTAATGTGTAGTGTTTTTATGGCTACTAATGTGTTGTCTTGATGTGTCCATGTTGGAAATAATATTATTAGTTATATAGAGTTCTTTGAAAAATATTATTTCTTCTACTATGCTTTCCTAGAAATAATAATATTATTAAATATCATGTCCTGTATATCTCTAATAACACCAGACATAATAGGGACATGGCTCTCTTACATCACTAAGTTTGAGAGGAGAGAATTCAACACAAATTCACTATACCATTTCTATTTATGGTCTCAATATTAGTTTTGAAAACTACATTGTATTGAAAGGACTGAATTTAAGACAATTTCACTATATCATTTTTATTTATGTTCTCAATATCCATTCTCACAACTACTTTGGCCTTCCTATACACATGCTCATGAATATAATGTTTACAACAATCATTCACTACAAAAATTCATATTTCATTCTCTTCATCTTTGTCTTTTTCACATTTTGCAACTCTTTTTCTAGTTATAACTTTTTAAATTAATTTATATGACCTTGTTACATGATATCATTTTATCCTATATATTTTTCAATATAAATATCACCACCCTATTTCCTTTGGTTGCTACTTCAAATTTTCATTGACTCTTACATTTAGATTTTGTTTTTCACCTACTTATTTATTGGCCTCCAACCTAGAAATGTATACACTTATAAAAAACCTTGCATCATTAATAATTTATATGTATATCTTCCACTCAAATACTTATGTCTATTTCATTAATGTTTCGAAGTGGCCTCAACCATGTCATCCTCATGGACATTAGCTACCATTTCCTTCGAAAAGCAACCCTATATTAGGAGTATTTTTGTGATGATCATGATAGTGAGGTTCCAAATGTAGTAAGATTTGAATGCTCTCCTAGTGTATGTCTAAATCCCACCAGATTTGGTAAGGTGGAATTTTTAACCAATATGATTCCTTCCTTTATCATCCTTCCATGCACCCTACCCCCAAGCTCTATATTGAATACAAAGCCCTCGCCCTTCACTCCACATTGAAAAAAAGATCTTTTTGCCAATAGGAAATGTAGATGAAACATTTCCTTGTGTATACCCAATCAACACTCCACTTTCAAAAATATATATCTTTTCTCACATTTTCACATATATATACAATCAAAGAAAGTATTCATTCAATATATTATCAAAAAACTTAACACATGATTTCATGTTATAATTTACCTATGTTTTTGTTCAAGTTCATAATATTAGATGGATCTATGTCCCCTTCATTCACATCTTCCACAATATTGTGGTTGAGTGACACTAATTATCAAAATTATAGGAGATTTCATATTTCAAATATAATAGGAGATTGTATTAATAGATGAATCTAATTTTTTCATTTTTTAATTTCCAATTTATGGTGATACTACTTGAAAGAATCCCTAGTTGTCAACATATCTTAAATTAAAAAGGAATATAAATAAAACACATAGACAAACAATAACCCCTAATTTCCATAATTGCAAGATGAAAGCACCCATATAGCTTTCATTACATCTTGTGATTATTCCGAAAGGGAATTGGGTAGCTACAAGCTTTCATTATAGCATAAGCACTTGTTAAACTTCTAAAGGTATATCGTAATAGTATCATTGGTCAAGTCAGAATCACCTCCTTACTTTGTCTAGCAAAAATTAATCATGTCCCATCATATATTGGAATTTAAACTAGGGTTATGGGTAATAATGTATGAATTGATACATTTACTTATACTAAAGGACCATTTGATGGCAAAGGAAGCCTTTAGCAATAAATTTATACTTGTTCTTATTTATTAATATAATATAACAACCACTTACTTTCCTTCCAATATAAGAACAAATTGAGAGAGAAAAACAATAGTAAATGTATATATTGCCTTATTGGATCATGATCAATATTTTTAGGTTGCTAAAGAACCAATAAATGGGAACAAATAAAGGGAAAAATATAGAAACTATGATAATTAAAACATAGGCACCCTAAAAACATTGATTCCATCTTCTACTTATCCCATAAGGAAATATAGTAGTAGCTCTCTTTCCTTATAGCACAAGAAGAAGTACATTGCCACCAAGAAAGATGGAACACTAGCCTTAGTAGGATGGAAAAACCTCCTTACTTTTCCCAAAAAAACATAATCATTCCTTGTGATGGAGGGGATCAAGATTAGGTTTATGGCTAATAAATTTCAAATTCATACATCCTTTTGCATTAAATATGCATTTCATGAAAAAGGTAGCACTAATAGTTGCATATTTTCTCTTCTTCATGAAGGAAAGCTAGCTACCACTAGCTTTCCTTCTAAATCAAGCACAAGTGCATCTTAAGAAATAACAACATATTTATGTAAATCTCATATTTCTCCATCATGGAATTTATTAGATTATTCTAAAACAAGTAAGCTCTAACACAGAAAAAATTCCAATCATGGTGATTGCATTTTTTTAGTGTGCCAAAATAAAATCTAGCAATACCAACTAAGCATTAGCTTTCCTCCTAGTAAAAAAATAAGGGAAATGATGAAATTTCCATAAGAAATATATCATTTTTGGGGGTGTAATCAACTCTTTATTTTATGTGTGGCCAACCATCATGGCTCATGAGGGTAGGAGAATCATTAGTAGGATTATGGATATGCATGAACAAATGGATAGATTTACTTGTGCTAAATATAAATGTAAGGATAGGAGTTGTACAAGGGGAAGGGTGATATATTTCTTAGAAAAATATGAAGAGATAAGATACCCTTGGGGTTTAGGCACAACTACAAAAAATAGAGCATAATTTTTAGCATGGTGGAAAGGCTTGGATATTGTTAAGAATAAGAGCATAAGAAAGCTTAAAATTCTTGGGGACTCTGATGATAATTCTTATAATGATCACTAAGTCTCTATCATCTCAAGACTCTTCATTTCATCCTATGGTGAGAACAATTGCACTCCTATAGAAAAAGTTTGAAGAGATCTCCCTTTATTGTGTTATGAGGGAGTCAAATGGAGAGGGAGATAGATTGGATAACCCAAGGGAAGAGCTTGAAAGTGGAACCATCAAAATTAATGGAAATGAAGAGGGATTTTCCCATGTTCCATGACCCAATGAAAATGAACTTGAATCCAAGGGCTATCAAAGCTCGTAACCACTTGAAATTTTGATTAAAGGCATTTAATATAAGCATGCAAAAAGGAGTTGTCATGATAAACAAGGAGAGACTACTTGGATGCCTTAATAAAATTAGACTAGTAAGTGATAATCCCTTGTACTATCGGTTATTCTCGAAGCTTACTAATTTGAGGATAATGGATAGTTGGATGGCATTGATCCTTGGAGCTATGGGATCCCAATGGAAAGTTGGATGGAATTGATCCTTGGAGTGATGGGATCCCACCTAGGAACTTAATGATGCAAGGAAAATTATAATTCCTCTCGTCATTATTCATAAATTCTCTGAAATGGTTTTCGATCCAATACTCAATGAAGGATAAGTTTGTAACAAATTTGGATATCTATGGAGATTTGGTCTTAGTGGAGAAATAAGAACCCCTATTTGAAAGAAATGATGGGGAATGCATATCTAAGAAGGGTCAGTTTGTTTTTTTGGTAAACTTCCTTCCATTTATCTTAGTGTTCATACCACATCTATGGGTATTAGAACGTCTAGAAATGGCATTGGAAGAGGGCCAATCCTTGGAGCCAGAGCTGCTGCAGCAGAGGAAAATGGTGGTGCATTTGTTCAAACTATTGATGGGAAGTATAGACCTTCTCTCCAAAAAGTCGGACCTTATTGAGAGTGAAAGAGAGACAAGAGATAGATTGCTATAGGAAAATTTTCAAGGGTTTGAAGCTAAGTTGGAAAGAAAATTCACAAAGTTGGAGACTGAGCTAATGTCCAATAAAGTGGAGGTCTTAATATTTGGCCTCTTGGCAGATGTTCAAGAATATTTGTTTAGAAATATAGATCCTAATGTTTAGAAGGAGCAAGATTTCTCTGGTGGTTGTGCATCAGCAAAGAAAAAGAGATTATCTAAAATATAATTAATGAAGTTGATCCTTCAAAGCTCATTCAATTTCTCTATTATCTATCTATTGCAAGTATGTCTTGTTTATGGGTCATTTTTTAAGAATATATGGAAGGTATCAATGCACAACTATTATGAATTTATTGTAATTTTGAAGTAGTAGAGATCACAAAGGAAAGTTTTCTAATCACATATGTAAAGGACTATGGCCATGCAATCTATCTTTTAATAGTAGAAATCTAATAGTTTATTAAAACAAAATATAGATGTAAGGAAGAAAGAATCACTCAGAAGTGATTGCATGCTTTTTCTCCTTAAAGAAATAAAAAGTTTTACCTTCTGTTCTAACATAATAAAAGTGCATATCCAATAGAAAAAAATCATATTTAAACTATTTTATTTCATAATTATGGATCTTCTCAATACTCCAAACCAATAGAATAGTATAAAAAATGAAAACTTATAACCATGGGGATTGTTAAAACAAATATATCCCTAGAACATTGATTACATATTGTGATTATTATAGAAGAAACGCATCCCTTACCTTCTTGTCCACGAAAAGGATGAGCATAAATTTGAAAAACACATGTCAATATTTACTTTGATTAGGTCAGAATTACATCCTTACTTTGTTTAGCACCCAATAATAATGGCTCACCCTGTAGAGGAATTATAAATAGGGTTTTGTGATACATGTTATTGAGCTAAAGGTTCATGTGAGGACAAAATAAATAGTTATACATTTTTTCTTCTTCAAACCTGTAAATATAGAAACCACTAGATTCCATTCCAACACAAGCAAGTATGGAGATCCAAAAAGAATATAACATGTAAATGCACTTCTTACACCATCATGGATATTCTTATATTACTCCACCCCTAATAAATGGGCACACACAAAGGAAAAAAACTAACCGTAACGATTGTTAGCACAAAATTTCACCTAGATTGTTGGTTGCCTCTTATGCTTATAATGGAAGTAAAAATACCTTATGATTCTTCTAGACCTAACACTATTGCCATATTTCCTTCTAACATAAGATGAATATCATTTCTAACAAAAGAATTGCACTATTAAGAAAAGTTGCCACATGCTACATTTCCATATAGCACAACATAGTTCTCATTGGATTTATTTCTTGAAAAAACACAAGTTCATGGCTAAAGAATATTGCATCATGAAGTAAATATTGTGTACTAGATTTAGGCACATAGAAAGGAAAAAAAACTAACCATAAATATTGTTAGTACATAGTTGCACCTAGAGCATTGGTTGCCTCTTATGCTTGTACTAGAAGTAAAAATACCTTATGCATTTTCTATAACTAACACTATTTCTGATCAGATAGTGATCAAGGACCTTAACCGCAGTTAAGAATGAGGTTGCAAATAAGGTAAACGGTTGTAGTTCACATGACTGGTATTTAAAAGGTTAAAAATGTTAATATTAGCTTTAAGTGATAAAACCTTTATTCAGCTTCCTCTACGTGAATTAGCGTTAAAAAAGGTAATATTGGCTTTAAGCATGAAAACCTTTATAAAGCACATTTTTCATAAAAAGTGAATTAATCACATGGGTGGTCTTGGAAAAGTGGTAAACAGTTTCTCGCATGAGCGAAAGGCTGGAAGCAGTAATTTACCAAAAGCACATGATTCCACTTAGCACATGCCATGTAGCAGGGAAAAACTACTTTTCTTGTGCACCTTCGATTTGATATTGGTCGTGAAGAAATCTGCGCGAGATTACGTGATGTTCATTGGATCGAGCAGGGTCACGTCAATGATGGATATCGTCCAGGCTACTTGGCTAGCAAACGATGTGACAGCTGTTAGATGGATGGGATAGATCGATGGTTAAGAGTTAACCTGATCATAAGCTCTATGGAGGATTATCCCTAATCATCGAGATTATACCACACATATGTGTGTGAAACAGTTACGCTAATGACTACCTCTGATGGCCTACAAAGTGGCTAAAGTTTAGTGGATATGCTAAGTTTATTTGGAGTTAGGTGTATTCACCAATATTGGTCGAGATATCACATAAAAGCACTCAAAGAGTAGTTTTAATGCAGAGAAGGTAGAGTCCACAGAAAATAGAGGCAAAGCCCGAGAGAGAGAGAAACTTAAAGACAGTGGAAAAAGAGGCTAGTTAGGCTAATTAGAGCCTTATAAAGTTGATGGTATAGTCCAGAGAAGCTAAGGAAGTCATATTCATGGTTAATTCCATCCAGGAAGATTGATTTGGAGCTCAAAAGCCACCATAGATTGGAGGCAGTTGTAGGAGCTACTAGTACTCATTCTCAGTGATCCAACAGTCAATTCTGACTATAAAGGACCTTATGAATCCATTGTAGGAATTTGCAGAAACATTTGGGGACTTCTAAGGGCCAAGAAGATACAAATAAGTTTCAGAAAACAAATTATCAAATGATGAGTTTGTTGTAGGTGTCTAGTATGTGCTAGAGACAGTAAGAGGAAGTTCCAAAGATAGTTGAAGAATTATGATGGATTTAGTCCCATCAAGAAGCTCAAGACAGCTTAGAGCACTAATTGAAGGAATCATGTCCAAGGAAGCTTAGATATGTTTTCAGAGTGAGGAAATCCATTCATATAGATGGTATTCTAAGCCCATTGGTTAAGTTCAGTAACCTTTGGAGTTAAGAGTGGAACTTGTAAAAGAATCTTTACAATAATCCCAAAGAGCCAAGTCAAGTTGACAAGAGCTCAAGGAGATGTAGCCCATGATATTAGGGTGAACTCCTAGATTAAATTTGTTGTTATGTTGTGTTGCTTATTCGCTACATTTACTGTTGTATGTGTTTAATATCAACATGAACAAATAAGCACTTTAACAGTTAAAGCAAAGACATACACCTCTTTCAATTCCTTAATTCCGCAATTGTCAACATAAGCTAGATCATATATTTCTTAAGATTTGGAGTGGGAAGTTCTTGTAAGTATAACAAGATGTTAAACCCTCATTTCAGATCAAGTGGTATCAGAGCTAGCTGCTTGAATGACAGAGCATAGTTGCTTGAATGATAGAGCAATAGGATGGTTGATTGATAGAGCATAGTTTCTTGAATGAAAAAGCAATAACATGCTTGACTGACAAAGCATAGCTGCTTGATAGACAAAGCAATAGAATTCTTGTTTGACTTGATAGGTGTTTAAACAGTACAAAATATTTGAATGTTTGATTGTTTCTAAACTGACTATTGTTTGAGTTTGAAAAGGTGAAGGGAAAGCTATAGATAGCTAAGTCCAAGAGAGGACAAGAAGGAAGAAGGGATGAAGGCATTCTCCTTACCCCAAGGAGCTCAAGACAATCCTTGAAACACAAGAAGGTTTGTTTGCAAAAGGTTGCTTGAATAAGCTCATTGTGAATTTTGTTGAAGTTCTTTTGTTCATTTCTATAATGGAAACTTCTACAAGTGAGTTCTCCTCCTTCACAAGATTCTTTTATGAAGACCTAAAGCAATACTTTTTCATCATGATGGATATGGTGAGAGAAATGTATGAGGATGAAAGGAAGAGAACCAAACTTTGAGAGCAGTTGAATTCCATAAAGGAAGAGAAGTAGTTGCTTTCTCACAAATTGTAGGAATGGAGAGACAACTTCATATTGCAAATATGAGCCTCAAAAGGATGCATGAGATGGAGACACAACTCCTTATTACCAAAGAAGCCTTATTCAAGTATCATCTTGAAGAAGAGTTAAAGAATCCTAGTTTGTCTTCAATTTCCTCTAAGAATGTTTATGTTGGTTCTTTTGAAAAACATACAAGAGGCATAGGGTCCAAGTAGATGTCAAAAATAGGCTATGAAGGAAAAGGATTGGGTAAACATGCACAGGGAATTGTTGAGCCAAAAATGGTTGAGGAAAGGCCTAAGTATTTTGGTCTTGGGTATGGACAATCTTATGGAGAAAGTTACATAGAAATCATGAAGGCAATTGAAACAGTTCCTAGGAGTTTCATTTCAGGTTCTCTACCTCAAGTTTGTAAAGATTGTATTCATGGGGAATGCAATAGTTTGATACATGCTTTTCAAGAAGAAGGTTTTCATAAACATGCATTTGAACAAGAGATTTGTTAAATCTCTAAAAGCATTGAAGAGATTGATGGTGTTCCAAAGGGAGCCACTTCTTCATTCGATTCACCTCCTCATGAAGGTAACAAAGTTGAAAGAGAAAGGTATAAATCTTATTTCAATCATATTTCCTTTGATCATGCAAAGCATGATAAATTTCCACATAAGCATTGGAAATAAATTGCATGTTGCTATTGTGGTTTGGATAACCATAATGTTTCTAGATGTTGGAAGAGAATGGCTACATACAAGAAACTTTTCAAGAAAAGGAGGGAAGAAGCCAAAGGTCCATTGGACAAGGAAAATCATGTTGTTAAGAACATGCAAATGTGATTCACTTACTACCATAAGCAAGGACATATTGCTACAAAGTGTTGGACTCTGAATCCAACAATGCTTCCACAAAATTTGAAGAAGGTGGGAAAAGAAAATGGCAAGAATGGAAAGGAAGTTTCCATAATTTATGTACTGCAGGATGATTCAAATGTTGATGTCAATGTATAGACAAAGGAAGCACCTTCAATATGGATTGGTAAGAAATGGTTATAGTTCTTACCCAGTTAAGGTTGCATGTCTTTTGATTTGATGCATTTCTTTGCTAATGGAATGCAAGTTGCAAGGTTTTACCAAAAGGTGAATGGAAAAAGTTGAGTATGAGACTTGCTTTATTGCAGCAAAATTATATTTATTTCAGCTTTATAAGTACATGTACATATGATTGAGGATTTTGTACTATTGATTGTGCTTAAGAGAAAGTTGAAGAATGTAATACATACATGAGAATAGTATGTATGAACACAGGGATGTTGATGATTTCCTTGTATTTGAAAATGTATGAGTAATTGACTTAATGGTTGATTGCATTGTTTAAAGCATGCATGTAATGTCATATTAACTTGGAAAAGGTTGATTTTGTCTCCAAATATTGAAAAAGGAGATAATGATGAAGTATTTCACAAGATGTGGATTTCTTTCTACTTTGAAAAAGAATCATTAAGTTCTTTTTGTACATGCTTGAATTGAAGAGTCAATTGTTTGAAAAGGCATGTTTTTTGTCAGCTTGTTATTGAGTCAATCATTTGCATATAATATGTAAAGACATGATGATAGTTCACATAATGTGAAATTTGTTTCTTTTGATGAAGCAAGAGTTTAGGAGGTGACACTCGTTCAAATAATTTCAAATCGAAAATTTTACTGAAGCCTGGGACATTATGATGAAGATGTGAGAAAAAAACGATGGAGCCGACGAAGAATCCATGGCGGAGGGGTCGCCGCTGACTGTTTTTAGACTGGTTGCGCAGAGAAGTCAGCGGTCTTCTAGTGCAGGGTTAGCGGGCAGCACCAACCGCGGACGGCCAAGTCAGGCAAAGGTCGCCAGAGTTTTGCTGGGACCGGGTATGGAACCGGCTTTTCGAATGCGACAAACAGGTTTTCTCGGCGTTCTGCGTTTTGTTTGTTTCTAGTTTTCCTACGGGGCCCTTTTAACCATGATAACCCCAACAGACTCGGTTGACTTAGACCCGGCCCCCGAAGATATCCTCACTGTCTGGGGTAAGGAAATCACGGAGCAGAATATTAGTGAAATCATCGGGTTGTCAAACAGTTTCTCTGGTGCGATTTTCCCGGGAGGCGTTCAGTGGCGTCAGGAACCGTTCAAGGGGCCTTTGGCAGAGAGTCAGGAGCATGCAAGAACTCCTTTGCGGGGCGAGAATCCAGTGAATGAAGGCCTTTCAGTCTTAGGAGAGGCAGGAAGTCCTGTGGAGGTTTCGGTTGAAATCTCTCCGGACATTGAAACTCAACCCACTAAAATGTTGGGAAGTCTCAACTGCAGGAGGATGAAGGAATAACACCTTCCCCAGCGGGAACGATTCCAGAGTTGGCTACTGAGAAAGAAGTGGATAACAGAAAAAAGGCGAAGGTGTGGAAAAGGAAGCAGGTCAAAAAACTGGTTCTTGGCATGGATGTTCAAGTTGAAGACGCATTGGAGTTAGCAGAATGCTCTCTCGTGGGCAGAGCAAGAGGGCGATACGTTTCTGGGAAATTTTTAAGGCAGTGGGCTGAGAGTCAGTGGATGGAGACCCCAGCTAACTCTTTCAGAACTGACACATTGGCAAAAGGATGGTTTTTAGTGAAGTTCGATTCTAAGGAAGTAATGGAATGGGTGGAAGAGAGGAACTGGGCATTCGGAAACAGGCCTGTTTTTTTTCAAACGGTGGACTCCCCTTTTCGATGCTGGGAAGGAGAAAGTCGCAGAAACTCCTGTGTGGGTTAGGATGCCAAACCTCCCACCATATCTCTGGGTGGATTCAATTTTCAAAGCAATAGGAAACCACTTGGGCACTTACCTGGATATGGATAGATCTTATCTGCATACCTATGAAAAAGTGGTTGCAAGGATCCTTGTAAGGCTTAATCCGTCTGTTGGGCTCGCGGAATCATTCCCATTGCAATACAAGGAATATGATTATGAGCAGCTGTTAGACTATGAACTATTTCCCTTTAGATGTCATTGTTGCCACGAATACGGGCATTTAGCGAGGGACTGCCCTTTGGGGAAAAGAAGAAGGGGGGCTCAGCTGAAGG
>APFE031317468.1:0-20800 GCA_000404065.3 Pinus taeda | reverse complement strand
CCAAGTCAGTTTGGGAGGAAAGTTTCAAGCTGTTGAAATGTATAGGGAAATGGGAAGGGGAAAATTTATCGAATGCATGGGAATACTGGTGGGCTCACTATCCTGAGAAAAATATGCGAAATCTCCTGCTGATTATTAGCTGGGGTATTTGGATATCCCGAAATGGCTGCATTTTTAAAGGGAAGACCACCCCTGTAAATGTCACTGCTGCTCAAGCTTCTGCCATCTTCTCTTGTCTTCCCGAACCAGAGAGCTCTCCCTCTTCAACTCAGCGGGCGGATCTCGTTATCAGAGAGGGCATCCCCTATGCCTTCTTTGACGGAGCAGCGCAAAACAATGTCACTGGAGCTGGAATTATTATCCACCTAAATCCCCTGCATTTCTTAAAAGCATCTGTAGGCCTTGGATCGGGTTCAAACAATTTTGCTGAATTATCAGCTTTAAAATTGCTCCTCTGCTGGCTCATACATAGAAACACTCTCAATGTACAGGTTTTTGGAGATTCGGCAAATGTGGTCAATTGGGTAAATGGAAAATTTATATGCAGAAACTATATGTTGTTGCCTCTGCTGGAAGAAGTCCAGAGTTTAAAGGCCCATTTTAATATTTTCTCCATTGCACATATCTACCGAGATAAAAATGAAGAAGTCGATCACCTTTCAAAAGAAGGATTACAGCAGGTTTTGGGATCGTGGCAGATAACGGAACAAGCTCAGGATCTGATCCTTGAGTCAGATGTTCCTCCTTTTGTTTAGTTTCGGTTTATTTTCTTCTCCTTTCCACCGTTCTGAAATGATCTGCTATGCTCCTGAGGCAGGAGCGTTTGTTTTTCCTTTTCCTGTTAATGTTGATCTATATCGCTTTGGCGGTGGGCTGATTTCCCTGTAATAGTGGAGCCCCTGGTGTTTTCAAACAACACATGTGCGATCATTTTTTTGATGCTGGCCGGTGTCCTGAAGAAACCAATCTGTTTTTAGTCAAATGACTTGGCAAATGGGATGCTTTTGAAGCGGTTATCCTTGTTGGGTTTTTGTGAACTCAGTGAAATGTTTTAACACATTTCTTCTTTGTAGCTTTTTTATTCAATTAATAAAGCGTGGTAATTTTTCCTTGGAAAAAGAGTTTAGGCCATCAAAGTTGTTTTCTTGTATTTTGTTGTTTTTGACAAGATGTCAAAAGAATGTTTGTGTGAGCCACCTTGGATCAATGATCTAGGAAGTCATGTTTAGCTACCTTGTGTAAACTTCTTAACAAAAATTCTGAAGGAAAACCATTCTTAACAGGAGGACAAGTGCATTCAGAAAGGAAAGTGTTGACTACCTTCAAGTTTTGGTTCAGAGGCACTAGCCATGCAAGGCAAGTCTATGGAGGCTAAAACAAGAGGGTGTTGGCAATCTCATCTACTGTATAGATTATTATCTGAGTATTTTTGGGTCCAAAATATTCTCAATGGGGAGGAGTGATCAAATATTGATCAAGGACCTTAACCGCAGTTAAGAATGAGGTTGCAAACAAGGTAAAATGTTCAGTTCACATGACCACGAGTTAAAAGGTTGAAAGGTTAATATTGGTTTTAACTGATAAAACCTTTATTAAGATTCCTGCATGTGAATTAGTGTTAAAAAGGGTAATATTGGCTTTAAGTGCTAAAACCTTTATAAAGCGCCTTTTTCATAAAAAAATCAATTAAGCACATGCATGGTCTTGGAATAGCGGTAAACGGTTTCTCGTGTGGGTGAAAGGCTCGAAGCGTAATTTACCAAAAGAATACAATTCCACTCAGCAGGTGACACATAACAAGGTAAAATTTCTTTTTCTCACGCGCCTTCGATTTGATATCAGTCATGCAGAAATCTATGCAAGATTGCGTGATGTTTGTTGGGTCAAGCAGGGCCATGTCAATGGTGGAGATCATCCAAGATCATTGCCAATGGATGATGTGACAGAAATTGGATGGATGGGATAAATCGATGGTTGAGAGTTAACTCAGTCACAAGCTCTATGGAGGATTATCCTTAACCGCAGGGATTATACCACACATATGTGTGCCCAACAGTTACACTAACGACTAGCTCTGATGGTCAGCTTGGTGGAGTGGCTAAAGTTTAGCAGATATGCTAAGTTTAGTTGGAATTAGGTGCAGTCACTAATATTGGTGGAGATATCACATAAAAGCCATCAAAGAGAAATTTTAATGTAGAGAAGGTAGAGTCTAGAGAAAATAGAGGTAGAGCCCAAGAGACAGAGGCAGAACCTAAGAGATAGAGAAACTGAGAGAGAGTGGAACAAGAGGCTTGTTAGGTTAATTAGAGCCTTCTGAAGCCAACGCGATAGTCTAGAAAAGTTGAGGAAGTCATCCTCATCAAGAATTTCATCCAGGGAGATTGATTTGGAGCTTAGAAGCAACCAAAGGTTGGAGGCCATTGTAGGAGCTATCAATACTCATTCTCAGTCATCCAATAGTCAACTCTAACTATAAAAGACTTTCTGAATCTATTTTAGGGATTTGCAGAGGCATTTGGGGACTTCTAAGGGCTAAGAAGATACAAATAAATTTCAAATAGAAAATTATCAAATGATCAGTCTGTTGTAGGTGCCTGGTATGTGTTGGAGATAGTAAGAAGAAGTTCCACTCACAGTTGAATAATTTTGAGGGAGTTAGTGCCATCAAGAAGCTCAAGACAACTCAAAGCACTGATTGAAGGAATCAAGTCCAAGGAAGCTTAGATTTGTTTGTAAAGTGAGGAAAACCAGGGATATATATGGTATTCGAAGCCCATTGGTTCAGTTCAGTAACCTTTGGAGTTAGGTGTGGAACTTGTAAAATAAGCTTTACCATAATCCCAAAGAGCCAAGTCAAGTTAACAAGAGCTCAAGGAGATGTAGCCCATGATATTAGGGTGAAATCCTAGATTAAATTTGTTGTTATGTGCGTGTTGCTTATTTGTTTCATTTACTATTATATGTGTTTAATATCAGCATGAACAAATAAGCACTTAAACAGTTAAAACAAATGCATACACCTCTTTCAAGTCCTTAATTGTGCAATTGTCAACATAAGCTAGATCATATGTTTGTTAAGCATTGGAGTGGGAGGTTCTTGTAAGTATAACAAGATGTTAAACCCTCATTTCAGATCAATTTCCATATTTCCTTCCAACATTTCTAACAACAAAATTGCACTACTAAGAAAATTTACCACATGCTAAGTTTCAATATAGCACAACATAGTTCTCATTGGATTTATTTCTGGAAAAAATACAAGTTCATTGCTAAAAAAAAATTACATCATGAAGTAAATATTGTGTGTGCTATCTTTCATTTTAAAACAATCACTTTCTAACAAGAACATTGCAAATGATAGCACAAGAAAAAGTGCATTTCAAACAATTGCATAATAAAGGAAAGATAATGCGCACTAGAAATAATTCTAGCACAAATACACTACCAATAAAAATGGTACACTATGGAAGAAAATTATTTTTTCTTATAGTGGAAGAAAAAGTTTATTTTGAAAAACATCACAGACTGAAAGAAATTTAGAACCTAATTTTTAGCTTAATCTCAAATACATTACTCGAAACTACCTTAAGACATTAAAAATACAAACATAAATAAGCACATTTCCAACAAAAACATTGCACTATGAATGAAATTTATCATTTAATACTTTTATCTAGCACAAGTGCATTGCCAACAATAGCAAAGCATTGTGAAGGAAAAATAACTATTGATTACATTTATGAGAAGAAATATATTTTTTCTTCTTCCAACTTGTAAATATAGCAACCACTAGATTTAATTCCAACACAAGAAAGTACGAGACCAAAAAAGAATATAACATTTAAATAGACTTCTTACACCATCATATTCTTAGATTACTCCACAGCTAATAAATCGTCACTATTAGCACAGAATTTCACCTAGAGCATTCGTTGCCTCTTATTCTTATACTAGAACTAAAAATACCTTATGCTTCTTCTAGAATTAACACTATTGCCATATTTACTACTAACATAAGATGAATAGCATTTCTAACAACAAAATGGCACTATTAAGCAAAGTTACCACATGCTACATTTCCATATAGCACAACATAGTTCTCAATGGATTTATTTCTTGAAAAAACACAAATTCATTGCTAAAAAGTATTACATCATGAAGTAAATATTATGTGCATTAGCTTTCCACACACAAAAAGGAAAAAAAACCTAATAACAATTTTTAGTACAAAGTTGCACCTAGAGCATTGGTTTCCTCTTATTCTTGTACTAGAAGTAAAAATACCTTATACTTCTTCTAGAGCTAACAATATTTACATATTTCCTTCCAACATAAGAAGAGTAACATTTCTAACAACAAAACTACACTATTAAGCAAAGTTATCACATGTTAAGTTTCCATATAGCACAACATATATTTCTCATTGGATTTATTTCTGGAAAAAACACAAGTTCATTGGTAAAACAACATTACATCATGAAGTAGATATTATGTGTGCTAGCTTTATAACAAAAACATTGCAAAACATAGTACAAGAAAAAGTGCATTTCCAAAAATTGCATAGTAAAGGAAAGATAATGTGCACTAGAAATAATTCTAGCATAAATACATTATCAATAAAAATGGTGCACTATGGAGGAAAGTTATTTTTTTGTATAGCAGAAGAAAAAGTTTATTTTGAAAAACATCATACATTGAAAGAAATTTAGAACCTAGTTTGTAACATAATCTCAAGTGCATTATTGGAAACAACCTTAAGACATTAAGAACACATACATAAATAAGCATATTTCCAACAACAACATTGCATTATGAATGAAATTTATCATCTAATATTTTTTTTCTAGCACAAGTGCATTGCCAGCAGTAACATTTCATTATGAAGGAAAAATAACTATTGATTACATTTATGAGAACAAATATATTTTTTCTTCTTCCAACATGTAAATATAGCAACCACTAGATTTCATTGCAACACAAGCAAGTATGGAGATCCAAAAATAATATAACATTTAAATACATTTCCTACACCATCATGGATATTCTTATATTACTCCACACCTAATAAATGGGCACACACAAAGGAAAAAACCTAACCATAATGATTGTTAGCAGACAAAATTTCCCCTAGAGCATTGGTTTCCTCTTAGGCTTATACTAGAAGTAAAAATACCTTATGCTTCTTCTATAACTAACACTATTTCCACATTTCCTTCTAACATAAGAGGAATAGAATTTATAACAACAAAATTACACTATTAAGCAAAGTTACCACATGCTATGTTTCGATATAGCACAACTTAGTTCTCATTGGATTTATTTCTTGAAAAAACACAAGTTCATTGCTAAAAAATATTACATAATGAAGTAAATAGCATGCCCTACATTTCTTCTCACACAAAGGGGAAAAACCTAACCATAACTAGTCTTAGCACTTGTGCCTAGAGCATTGGTTGCCTCTTATGCTTGTACTAGAAGTAAAATACCTTATATTTCTTCTAGAACTAACATTATTTCCATATTTCCTTACAACTAAGAGGAATAACATTTATAACAACCAAATTGCACTATTAAGAAAAGCTACCACATGCTAAGTTTCCATATAGCACAACATAGTTCTCATTGGATTTATTTCTGGAGAAAACACAAGTTCATTGCTAAAAAAAGTTACATCATGAAGTAAATATTATGTGTACTAGCTTTCCTTTTAACACAATCACTTTCTAAAAAAAACATTGCAAATGATAGCACAAGAAAAAGTGCATTTCCAACAATTGCATAGTAAAGGAAAGATAATGCACACTTGAAATAATTCTAGCACAAATACATTACCAATAAAAATAGTGCACCATGGAGGAAAGTTATTTTTTATTAAAGCAGAAGAAAAAGTTTATTTTGAAAAACATCATACAGTGAAAGAAATTTGGAACCTAGTTTGTAGCATAATCTCAAGTGCATTACTAGAAACAACCTTAACACATTAAGAACACATACATAAATAATCACATTTCCAACAACAACATTGCACTATGAATGAAATTCATCATCTAATATTTGTTTTCGGGCACATGTGCATTTCCATAATAACATTTCATTGTGAAGGAAAAATAACTTTTGATCATATTCAAGTACAAATTTTCTTCCATAAATTTAGATCTTTTAACTTTTTATATATCCAAAAAAAGGCTCACACAAAGAAAGAAAAACAAGCATGGAATTGTTAGACAAAAGGCACAATTCAAGAATTAGTTACATCCTTCAAATTTTCCCTTAACATTTCCATATATAACAATATTATATTATGAATAAGACCCTTGTAGCTTACCTTCTAGCAAAGGCACAAGTGCATTGTTAATGACGACATTGGACAATGAAGGAATGTTAGATTCCACTAGCTTTCCTTATAGCACAAGTATAAGTGAATTTCCAACAACAACATAACAATGTAAAGGAAAAAATAATAACCACTAACCTTAATGTAGAGCAAGCATAAAACCTTTCCAAAACCAACATATATCCATGAATGGAAGTTATAACATAATATATTTCCTTCTAGAATAAGTTCTAAATCAATTCCACCCATGATAAAAAGGGAAAAAAGTAACCATGGTGATCATTAGGAGAAATGCACTCACACAACACTTGTTTCATCATTTTTCATATGCCTAAAATAAGTCTAAGTCTTTGTTATTTTTTTAAGTAGCCCAAACAAAAGTCAATTTTCAACAACAACATTGCAAGTACAAACACATTTCTAAAAACAACATTGAAGCTAACTTTTTCTAGCTTTTCCTCTATCATAAGCTAAAGTACCATAAGTACAATAACATTGCATAATTAATGAATCATAACACATATTAGTTTCCCACCTATGATGAGAATAAATGTAGGAGAAATGAAAATATCATCTTTGAATATAATTCTTCTTTCATAATCATGAATATTCCTATCTTTTTCAAAGTTAATAAAGGGCCACACACAAGGCTTAAATAACCCTATATATACCAATTTCATCCTAATTTTCAACATTTACACATTGTGCTATGAAGGATAGCTTGCACCTGCTAGTTTTCCTTTTAATACAAGCATGAACATGTTCCCATGAGAATGATAACACCTTGAATGAAAGATAATTCCCACTAGCTTGCCTTTTATCACAAGAATGACTACATTTTGAACACTGACATTACAACATGAAATAACTAGCAATCATAAGCACATTGCCAACAATAATGTTCCAGCTGAAGGAATGTTAAAACCTATTGAATTTTCTTCTAACACAATAATAAGTATATTTCCAAACAAAAACATTTTACCATGAAAGAAAGCTAGTTAATATTACATTTTTTGGTTAGAATAGGCACAAGGGAATTACTAATAATTTCAATTCACTATGAAGGAAAGCTACTTCATGTTATATTTCCTTCTAGCATAAGGAAATACATTTCTGACAATAACATTTCATTTTGAGAGAAATATAATGCATGCTAGCTTTCCTTTTGGCACAATAACAAATATATTGCACCATGAAAGAAAGATAGTGCCTACTAGAAAATAAAAAATACACATTATTAACATCAATATAACACTTTAAATGAAATTTAATGCATACAAAGTTTATTTATAGCACAAGCACATTGGCATTAAAAAGTTGCACGATGAAATGAATATTTGTTTTCTATACAAGAGGAAGTGCATTCCCAATGACAGCCTTGCACCATGAAAGGATACTAGTGAATAACAGTTTTCCTTCTAGCACAAGCACAACTACTTTGCGAACAATAGCATTATATCATGAAGAAAATATGGCAACTCCTAGCATTAATTCTAGATGAAGAAAGAGCACATTGCCAATAACAACATTACAAGGTAATGGAAAGCTAGCACCTACTACAATGATAACTAGCATATACTAGTTATCCTTCTAGCACAATCACAAGTTTGTTGCAAAAAAATACATTAGAACATGAAGAAAAATTAGCAATAACTATCATTTCTTATCAAACAAGAATAAGTCCAATAGAAACACTTAGCCATGTAGAAAAACTAATGTATTCATCATAAAGTGGAGAAACCTTGGTAAATATCACTAGTCCTTAATATGAAAAATACAAAATGTATCATTATAGTTTTTGTAAAATATTCAAATTTCTAGTAATAATATGAAAAATATAAAATATTTCATGATATTTTGGTAAAAATATTCAAATTTCTAATAATTTTACAAAGTCTTCAAAATTTTGGTGAATCATTGAGCCTAGAGTCTCATTCTACATCCGGGGGTATGAGAGGGTGTGTAAGTTTGTTCATTCTTCATAATAACAATAAAAATTAAAAATTATGTTCTAAATAGAAAGATAATGTCTGCTATAATTAAAATGTGTGTGTGTGTGTGTGTGTGTGTGCGTTGGTGTTGTAAAGTAATTATCAATAAAAAATGTGTGAATTAGATGTTTATATCTTATACTTTTCAAAAATATTTCAATAAGAAATTTAAATAAACTATTTGAAGATTTTTGTTAACTAATTTATGTCCATATGAACTTCATATATATCTATATATATAATAAAAAAATTATGGTTAAAATTTTTATTTGGTACTATATTTACTCTATTTATCATTCAAAAATACAATTTAAACAATGAAAAATAACACATCATATTTTTTACTCTAAAAATATTTTCACTTGGGCTCATGTTACATCCTTACTTAAGATGGATCTATGCTCATTTTCAGGAAAATTGGAAATTAGTGAAGGCAAAAGCATGGACAATGGGCCCATCTATGAAATTTAGCTTCTAAAGTTTCCCCTCATGTCTGCTATATTTCCTTTTAGCATGAGTGAAGCACTTTTCCAATAACAACATTGCACTTCCAAAGAAATAGAATGCTTGCTACTTATCCATATACACCAAGAACAAATGTAGATTTTATGATGGAAAAATGTTTGAATACAATTACCCTTTAATAATTGTAGATCTTGTTAGTTTCTTCTATATCGAATAATAGGGTACACACAAAGACATAATATTAATCATGGTGATCATTAGGACAAAGGTACTCTCAAAGCATTGATATAATTCTTTGGATTGTGCATGAAGGAAAGCCAAAACTCATTAGCTTTAATTTTAGTATAAGCACAATTGTATTTCCAAAAACAATAGTTCAAGGAGAGAGGAAGCTTATCTCTCTGAGATACTTCTAAAGGTTGCATGTAAAGGAGTGTAGTAAGAAGAGATGTGTGTTGTACGTGGCCCATATGACTAGAGTGTGCCAAAAAGAAGTAAGGCAAGAATTAATGATCACCCTATAATAAAGTAATTAAATTATGTGTTTCCAAAAGAAGAAATGTCATGATCTCCACCCAAGAGGGAAATCGACTTCTCCATTGAGTTGATTCTAGTGCAATGCCATTTTAAAAATATCCATATCATATTAGCATTGCAAAATTGGTAGAATTAAAGTTGCATTTGAAATAAATGTTGGTTAAGGGGTATATCAAACGCATGTCTGGGCTTGGGAAGCCCAAATATTATTTGTAAATAAGATGGCACATTGTTGTTGTGTATTGATTACTAGCAGCTAAAGAAAGCTACATTGAAAAACAAGTACTCATTTTGGAGAATTGATGACTTATTCTATTAGCTCAGAAGGGGATGTAGTGTTCTCTAAAATAGATTTAAGATATGGTTATCATTATTTCAAAATTAAAGACAAATGAATTCAAAAGACTATGTTAAAGACAAGAAATGGGAACTATGAGTTTGTGGTGGTGCCATTTTGGATTGCAAATTCCCATGCCACATTTATGTCCCTGATGAACAATGTCCTCAAACCTTATTTGGGCAAGTTTGTATTAGGTTTTGTGAATGACAACCTAGTTTACTCAAAAACCAAAGAGGAGCATGAAGATAAATTTAAGGCATTGTTGCAATTATTGAGGGAACACAAGTTAAATGCAAAACTTGATAAATGTGATTTCTTCCAATCACAAGTTCAATATTTGGGACATTTCATTTCAATAAAAGGAGTGCCTATGGATCTTAAAATATTAAGGGTGAAATGGGGTGGCCGAGTCCCCAAAATGTCATGGAAGTTAGATCCTTTATGGTATTAACCAAATATTACTAGTGGTTCATTCAATATTTTTTAAATATTAGGCATCCAATCACAGCCTTCCAAATAAAAGGATTCAAATTTTAATGGATGTCAAAGTGTGTAGCTAGTTTTGAATAACTCAATAAATTGATCACATGTGCACCTATTTTGAGGATAACAAACCCACAAAAGGACTTCCTAGTCTATAGAGATGCATGGAAGGAAGGACTAGGTGGTGTCCTAATGCAAGAAAGACATGTATCCTATTACGAATCAAGAAAAATAAATTATCATTAACAGAATTATGTCACTCATCACTTACAACTAGCAGTAATCAAGAATATAGTAATATCTAGAGGAACCACTAGCTAGGGAGGAAGTTTGTGTAAATGTAAGATCATGGAGGGTTGAGATAATTGCTTGATAAGTTCAAATTAAATGCAATATAATCCATGGATAGCCCTAATTAGCTAGTTTTATTTTGAGATCAAGCGTATTAAGGGTAAAGAAAAAGAAATAGCAAATGCACTTAGTAGAATTCTACAGGTGGTGCACATGGAATCCATGAGCACTTGTGATATTGACATCAAAGAAAAGATTAAATATCCTTTGATACATGGTGAGAATTTCCAACATGTAAAGGAATACTTATAATAAGAACAAAAGGGAATAATGAGCAAGAATTACAAGTTCACTAACAGTCATGGTATGATGTTGATGTCGTTCAAATATTTGTGGTATGCCCCTTATGTGGCCAACTTAAAGAAATTCGTAATGGATGAATTTCATAAGAGACCTTATTCAAGTGATCATGGTTATCAGAAAAAGATAGCATCCATAAAAAAATCATATTATTGTCTAGGAATGAAGGAGATTGTTTAGTACATTGTCAAGTGTGTAGAATGATAGCAAGTCAAAGTAGAATATCAACACCCAAAAGGATTGTTGCAACCAACCCCAATCCATGAATGGAAATGGGAATTATAGTCGTAAAGTCCACCCACAAGTCCATTGACACAGCTCATATTTTCATGAAATAAATATTTATATTACATGGTATACCCAAGAATATCATTTCATATTGGGATGCCATGTTCACATCAAATTTTTGGAAGTCATTGTTTGATGGATTTAAGACTCATCCGACTTTCAGTACAACATATCATCCTTAGGCAAATGGTTAAAAAAAACTGATAAATTGAATTTTAGAGGACATGTTGAGGATGTATTCCATGCATCATCCAAAGTGGTGGGAAGAATTCCTACCATTAGCTGAGTTTGCATACAAAAATGACTATCACAAGTCACTGAATCTAAGTCCTTCTAAGGCATTGTATGGCTAAAAATGTAACACCCCTATGAGCAGGGATGACCCAATAAAAATATTGGTTCTTGGACCTAACATAATTAAGGAAATGGAGAAATAAGTGCAAAATATCAAGAAGAAATTGAAGGTTTTCCAAGATACTCAAAAGACTTATGTAGATCATGAGAGAATGCACAAAAAATTCCAAGTGGGAGAGCATGTATATCTCCACATCACAGGAAGGAAGAGCTCAAGTTAGAACCTAGGCTTTTTGGACCATTCTATATTTTAGAAGGCTTGGGAAGAGTGGTTTATAGAATAGCCTTACCACCCACCATGACAACACATTATGTATTTCACACTTCTTTGCTTAAAAAATGTGTACGTTACACTAATCATGTCATTGATTGGTTTGTAATAAAGGTGGAGTGATAATTATAGCCATAACCACTATGCATCCTACGCCAAAAATAGATCATGCTTCAAAATTGAGTAATATATCATGTTAATGTGTTTGGAAGCATGAGTTAGACTTGATGAAGAAACATTTAATATGGAAGATCAAATGATGGTACACTACCCATTTTTTTAATGTATAAATGAAGGTAACAATTTTGTATATAAATCTTAGTATTTATTTATTTTTTCTGTTTATAGGAGACTAAGGACGGTGTTCCATTAAGGGTGTTTGGTCTATAACAACCCTTTTTCTACACCCCCAAGTATGTAAATATAATAGTGTACTACCATCATGAGAGATACGACTAGCTAAAGAAAACTATGTTAACACTTGAAGAGTGAATGAAAATTTAATGGCTATAGCCTAGACAGAGGGACACATATATCCATAGTTTGAGGGGAGGGTAATTGTGTCATTTACACACTCCAACATTTCAAGTTGGTTTGAGGGGAGGGTAATTGTGTCATTTACACACTCCAACATTTCAAGTTGGTTTGAGGGGAGGGTAATGGTTTAACACTTTACACAGTCTTACATTCATGATTCTATAAGGAAAAATCACCCCTAAAGTATGCATATACTCATGTAAGACCTGTTGTTGTATAATGAACAATAAATCTATTGTTCTATATTATACCATTTAGTGCTACTTTTCATTGTAATTTTTCTATAATAAGCACATATTCTTTCATCGATAAATTAGTATAATAAAAAGCAATTCTTATGGTATCATATGTACATACACAGTAGCACATAAAATAATTTAGTCATAATAATTCAATTTCATACCTTATGTACATAATTATTTTCACTAGAAACTCACATAATAGAACTTTGTAATTAATTGGCATAATGTCACTTGGAAATTCTGCACCCTTTTCCACCCAGCCTTCAAATGATTTCTAGTTCACCCCTAGCTTAAATGTTCTTTAGTGGATCAAAATCACCTCTAGTGATCCCCTCCATAGGTATTTAATACCTTTATTTCATGACCAATTTCCTTGAGCCATGTGTGGCTCTTGTGGTCCTTTTTAACCATCAACCTAAGATTTTCCATAAAAGTATACCCCCTTGCTTTATGATTATCCAAGCTTAACATATTTCCTAAGGTGAGGGATTTAATGGATTTTTTTCTCCTAACCATTGAGGGATTTAATGGATTTTTCTCTCCTACCCATTAAATCTTATCTAGAATCTTATGTATAGTTCTTATTGTTAGGGTCTTATAATAATAGGATTCATAATTTTGAACTAGCTATGGTTAGTCTTATAATATTGTACATACTTTTGCTTTCTACAAAATGTTTTCCATGTTAAAAAATAAAAAATGGAAAGAGGGTATGTCCTAAAAGAATAGTCAAAGGACAAAAAAAAAGGAAAAAAGTGAAAAATATGAACCCCAAAAAGAAATAAAATAGATCATGAAAGTGTGCAAATTCAAATGCCACTATTTTTTACTTTACTATACAAAATAAGGTTGTGTGTAGCTTGTCAGAAATGCCACAATCCATCATGGTCAAATAGTTTAATCTTGACCCATTCATGGTTTAAATTTCATGTTGATAGATAGAGAATAAAATCTAGCCAAACTATTTAACCTTGGAAAATCAATAGTTAGGTAGAGAATAAAAATGAGCTCATCAATTTAATCTGAGCCATTGGAAGATATAAGATTAGAATTAGATAGTTTTGGTGTCAAAAGAAAAGGAAATAAAGAGTCTGCAAGCTCAAATGCACCCAATAAATGAAGAGAAAATGTCAGGATCAATAAAGGGCAAGTAGAAGAAAGGTTGCAAATGCACAAGATTGTTGAGTCAAAACCATATTTAGCATGCTTAATCCTCTGTTTCATGTGCAAGAGGATTTATGAGAAAGCAAAGGATATCCACCAAGCTTGTTTAACTAATTTCCCCTCATTTCACTATATCCCCACATACTTATTTGCTAATTTCCCCAATATCCCTTCATTACTTATAAATTTCTCTTTTTTCCATCATTTTGACCTTTACCCCTTGGTTTCACACATTGATCCAGGTGGATATTGGTGGCCACCCACTAATTCCACTTGGATCTCCACCAGTTCTTCTTTTAGTTTTTCAGTTTCCTTAATTATAGCACAGTTTACTATTTTTAGCAGATTTTCAGGTCCTAAACTTTTGGAGCCTTTTTGAGGCCCTAAACAACGTTTTTCCTTAATTATAGCACATTTTACTATTTTTAGTAGTTTTTCGGGTCCT
This sequence comes from Pinus taeda, assembly GCA_000404065.3. Taxonomy (NCBI): domain Eukaryota; kingdom Viridiplantae; phylum Streptophyta; class Pinopsida; order Pinales; family Pinaceae; genus Pinus; species Pinus taeda. The sequence goes on along the minus strand of APFE031317468.1, from coordinate 6,695 downwards.
AAACTTCTGGAGCTGTTTTGAGGCCCTAAACGACGTTTTTTGGGAAATCTACGCCAACAATGTTTTTGTAAAAAAATCGTCTTTTCCGTCGTAGTCCTCGGAGAGATCTTTCCAATGGGCTATAATGCGCGTCAAACAGAGATAATATGACCAATTCACGACCCCAGGAAGTTGGTTGTCCAACTCACCCCAAATGGGGCCCACAATTTTGCGTTTCATCTCCTAGGGTTAAGTTTTGGAATGTTAAGGGTTTTTCATTGTTTCTCAACAATAAATAGGCCTTTGAGCCTCATTGTAACACAGTTCAAAGACATGTAGCTGCCACATCTCTTCTCAAAGATAAGCTACCATCACCCTAGCTGGTTTATTTCCACTTATGTTTGTAAGCATATTTCAATATTTTACAGTAATGAAATGAAGTATTATTTCCACTGCATATCTGTCTTTATGGTTATCTTTGTATTTTATTGCATTCTTGCTTAAATCTGGATCAGTGGTATCAGAGCGGTCTACTTTTCTTCTCTTTTTTTCTTTGCATGTCCCCAACGAGGTCAGGATATAAGCAGTTAGGGCTTGAACTGTTCGAACCTTTGCAAGACCAGCCTCGCAAATCCTGACGACCTCCCATGGTGGATGAAAAGAAAGATGAGGGGGCAGGAGATCCTATCAAAATCTTTCTCGAAGAAGCCCTCGAGCGACAAAGGAATGCGATGATGGACAACTTTGCCCAAATCCTTCAACGGCTACCCAGGGGAGGCACATCGGCTTCCAACAACAACTCTAGAAATGCCACACCATTTAAGGTACACGTTAATTTTGAAATCCCCATATTTGAGGGTCAGATAGACGCAGATGTCGTCGATAAATGGTTAAATGTGCTAGAGGGTTATTTTTTTGTTCATGATTTTTCCAGTCAAGAAAAGATTATTTTCGCTCTTCTCAAAGTAGCACCCCATGTCAAGGATTGGTGGGAAACCTACTGCAAGCAGAAGGATGGAAGTACAGACTCACTATTTTCAGTCGCACCGACTTGGAATTCCTTCCGGGATGCCATCAAGGAGCAGTACCACCCTGTCGAAAGCTATGAGGATCAATACATAAAGTGGACCATGTTGTGGCAGGGAAGGGACCAAGACGTACCGGAGTTTACCAATATTTTCCATACCCTTCGCACAAAGTTAGGTATCAAGGATACAGAGCAGCATTTGGTACTGAAATATCGTGGCTGCCTGCACAAGTACATCCAAGAAGAAATAGAATTCCTGAACATCTCCTCACTTGGCATGGCATACCGATATGCCATCAAGGTCGAGCAAAAGTTTAAACAGAAGAAGCGATACTTTGGGTCTGTGAATCCGAAACAAGGGAATGGTTCCCCCAAACCGCAAAAAAAAAGGACAAAGCCAAGGTGGGGCGGCCCAAGATAACCTGCCAAATCTGTAAGTAAAGAACAGCACTGCAAAGCCAAAAAATGACACACAAAAGTGGTGTGAGCTCCATAAGAGCTCCACTCACAACAGAAGTGAGTGTCGGGCCAAGCAATCACTGGTGGTTGAGCTAAAGGTTTCAGAATCATATGCATGTTCTGACTCTAAGTTAGAACCCGATAAGGGGAATGACAAAGGGAAGAAGATTATTGATGCAGAGCCCAACGCCACCATTGCCATCACAAAGATCCAGAAGGAGGAACCTAAAGATCCAGAGGAGGAGGAGCATCTCTTCCACTCCCAGATGTGGGTAAAGGGCTCCCCACTACAGTTCATTGTCGACAATGGGAGCCAAAAGAACCTCATTTCGGCAGAGGTCATAAAACAGTTGGGCTTATCGACCACAGCACGTCCACAACCATACACCATCGCATGGCTACACCAAGGATGGGATCTTCGCGTGAGCCAACAGTGTCGCCTTCCATACAACATCAAGCCCTTCACAGATGAGGTACTGTGTGACATTACTCCCCTGGAAGTTTGTGATGTGTTATTAGGACAACCATACTTGTGGAAGTGACATGCTATGTATGAGTCAAGGCCTCGTGCTGTTATTGTTACTTTAGGAAATAAGTTGTACAGGATACCATAGGTAGCACCACCTACTGCCATCTCTTTGGTTACTGCAAAACAATGCAGTAAGCTCATTTCCAAAACCGGGACATTTGTTTTCTTGATGATACGCCCTGAAGAAAAGAAGAATATGGTGGCCACGACCTCGAGACAAGGCCCCTCCACATGAAACCTATAGATGGACAAGGTCATGGAGGAGTATGAGGACATCTTCACCTCCACCACAGGGGTTCCTCGACACTGTCAAGTCAAGCACTCCATTGATCTAACCCCAGGTTCACCACTGCCCAATGGATCAATTTATTGGCCCTCTCTTATGGAGAATGACGAAATCAAGAGGCAGATTCAAGAGCTGCTACAAAAAGGTCACATCTTTCTTATTTCATCACCCTGTGGGAGCTCGATCATGCTAGTACAAAAGAAGGACGGGACTTGGAGACTTTGTATTGAATATCGGGTGTTGAACAAGATCATTGTCTGTAATAGGTACCCAATCCCACGGATTGATGATCTCCTGGACCAACTAAAGGGAGAAAAATATTTGAACAATATCGATTTGAAGTTAGGATATCACCAGGTACAATCGAACCCTCTGATGTGTGGAAGACTACATTCAAAGCTAAGGAGGGCCTTTTCAAATGGTTGGTTATTCCTTTCAGATTGATGAATTCTCTTGCAACCTTCATGAGGCTAATGGATGACATCTTGCGGCCATTCACCAACTCATTTGTAGTGGTATACTTGGATGACATCTTGATCTTTAGCAAGAGTTGGGAAGAGCACCTCCACCACATCCGACAGGTTCTCCCAACTCTTCGGCAACACAAGTTATGTGCCAATTTGGAGAAATGCACTTTTGGCATGACCCAGGTTCAGTATCTGGGATACATTATTGATGAACAGCGGGTGCATGTTGATCCAGCCAAGATCCAATTCATTCGGGATTGGCCATCTCCAACCACTCTAACAGAGCTTCACAGCTTTCTAGGCCTTTCCAACTTCTACCATAGGTTCGTGTTGGGATTTTCTCATATCACTTGGCGCTTGAGTCAAGTCACCAAGGGAGGAGCAAAAGAAAAATTCTTTTGGTCTCAATCTCAACAAAAAGCATTAACAGAGTTGAAAGATCGCTTCTGCACAGCACTAGTTCTTACATTACTAGACTTGCAACAACCATTTGAGGTCAAGACAGATGCCTCTGACTATGCTATTAGGGCAGTCCTTACTCAACACGGGCATCTAGTGGCATATCACAGTGAGACACTTTCAGACACAGTCTGGAAGTATCCCACTTATGGAAAAGAGATGTATTCCATTGTGTAGGCCTGCTGACAATGAAAGCATTACATTTTGGGGAAGGAAAAGGTCATTCACATAGACCACTGACCCCTACAGATCATACAGACCCAAGGGAAATTGCAGAATGATCGCCATCAGAAGTGATCCACATACCTACAATAGTTCCATTTGAATATCAAGTATAAGAAGGGTAGCACCAATAATGTTTCAGATTGCCTCAGTCGACCATCGATCATGGTATTAACCACCATGCTCAAATCTTATGGGCATGAGACTTCTGATTGGCCACTGCTCTACAAAAGCGACCCGGAGTTCAGCCACATGTACCAGACACTCTTGGAGGGTCAGCATGTTCCAGATTTTGACCTCCAGGACAACCTGTTATGCCACCTGGGTCACCTTTGTGTTCCTTCAAGCAACTATGCCAAGATGATTTGGGAAGCACACTACAGTCGGGTTGTTGGGCATGTCAGGGTCAAAAAAATGGTGGCAGTACTGCAGAAATATTTCTATTGGCCAAATCTTCCACAGGATGTCGGGAAGTACATCAGATCATGCACTGCTTGCACCATTTCCAAACCGACCATCAAGAAGCAAGGCCTCTATACCCCGCTGCCTACCCCTAGTCGACCTTGGGAATCCATCTCCATGGATTACATCTCAAGCCTTCCTTCCACTAAGCATGGAAATGAATGTGTTTTTGTGGTCGTGGTCGTCGACAAGCTCTCGAAGATGGCCATTATAGCGGCCTGCAAGAAGAATATCACAGCAGAAGTTAGTGCTAAACTCTTCTTTGAACGAGTATGGGTACACTTTGGGATCCCACAATCTATAATTTCAGATTGGAATAGCAGATTCCTCAGTACATTTTGGTTTAGTCTCTGGTCGATGCTAGACACCAAACTCACTAAGTCCACAGCCTTCCATCCTTAAATTGATGGCTAGACAGAGGTCATCAATAGGATGATCGTACACATTTTGCACATGTACAACTCAAAGAATCCACACACATGGGATGAGAGCCTCCCCTATGTTCGGCACAACTACAACTGGGCTCTCCACAGCTCGACTAGCCACAGCCCTTTTCAGGTGAGCTTGGGATTCTAGCCACTATGTCCCATCGATGTGGCCATGCCATTTGCAGCTACTCACGCAATTTCTGCTCATGACCAGTTCGAAACAGATAAGGCAAACAGCTTCATTGAGCACATCCAACATATTCGCCAGTAGGTCCATGACATTCTGGAGAAATCAAATGCCAAGTACAAGCAGTGACATGATCAACATCAGGTGCCACACAAGTTTCAAGTGGGCGACAAAATCTAGTTGCATTTGCAAAAGGAACGCCTTACTCGAGCCTATCGGAAACTCAGACCACTCTGATATGGTCCTTACACCATTACCAAGGCTGTGGGAGATAATGCATTTGAGCTCAGTATTCCCCCATTTCTCGGCCTACACCCAGTATTCAATGTGGACCGCCTTCAGCCATACTTTCCACCATTACTAGACACATCTGACATTGCAGAACAGCTCACACCCATAGAGTTAAATCCAAATTGTATGGAACAAGCTACAACTGATTGGATCATGGACACATAGATCAAGCACACTCGCCAGCAGAATATCCAACTATATCGAGTTGTCAAAGGAGGCCAACTCCTTCACCAGGGCAAGTGGTTCACTAGGGACCAAGTTCAGCAGAAGTTCCCTCATCTCATGGAGGAGCTCAATGCAATGGGGACCATTGCTTTCTAAGGGGGGAGGAATGATCTAGGTGGATATTGGTTGCCACCTACTAATTCCACTAGGATCCCCACCAATTCTTCTTTTATTTTTTCAGTTTCCTTAATTATAGCACAGTTTACTATTTTTAGCAGCTTTTTGAGACCTAAATTTCTGGAGCCATTTTGAGGCCCTAAACGACATTTTTGGGAAATCTACCGCCAACAATTTTTCTTTCAAAAAATCATCTTTTTGGTCGTATTCCTTGGAGAGATATTTCCAATGGGCTATCATGCGCATCAAATGGAGATAATATGACCAATTCGTAACCCCGAGAAGTTGGTTGTCCAACTCACCCCAAACGAGGCCCACAATTTGGTGTTTCATCTCCTAGGGTTAGGTTTTTGAATGTTAAGGGTTTTCCATTGTTTCTCAACAATAAATAGGCCTTCAAGCCTCATTGTAACACAGTTCAGAGGCATGTAGCCGCCACATCTCTTCTCAAAGATAAGCTACCATCACCCTAGCTGGTTTATTTCCACTTCTGTTTGTAAGCATATTTCAGTGTTTTACAGTAATGAAATGAAGTATTATTTCCACTGCATATTTGTCTTTATCGTTATCTTTGTATTTTATTGCATTCCTGTTTAAATCTGGATCACACATTCCCTAGAAATTACCCTTCAAACATCATTCCCCCTTTCCCTAGTGTGAAACCCGTTCCACATTACAAATATCACTTTCCCCCTTGTTAATTTCCATTATTTCCCCTCAAAAACCCACAAAAACCCTTTATCCTAAGTTTTTTATCCCCCCCCCCCCCCCGCCATTATGTAATTAACATCCACCCATTTCATATTGTAGGTTTTAACCCCGTACAAGAAATACCTGCATACGAATTCTAAATCACAGGGAAAAAATAAAAATGTTGAGGAGCATAACACCATAAAACACAGTAATTTACACAGAGATTTCCCACTGATCTCAAAACCGAGACTACCAGCTTGATTTTTCATTATATTCCTTTCAATGTTACAATACATATTTATACATACCGAAGCATCCAATACCATGACCGAAAACCATCGCGTCCAAAACCATGGACTGAAAACCATAGGTAGGTTCGCCCAACCTAATATAGGGTCCAAAAAAAAATTTCTCAACGCACTTCCCCGAACCCCGTAGAGGGGGGCTACCTGCCCCCCTCAAACCCCTCGGACAAGGGGGGCTGCCACCCCCCCCGCTGCGCAATTGGCGGAATGAAGGGGGGGCTCCGCCCCCCCTCTAACCCCCCGGTTCACTACGTAGGTTAGTCGTGGAAAGAATATAACACAACCCAACAATCTCCCACTTGTTGTTTTCTTTCCACAGGGGGCCACAGGAGACCTTAGTCATTTTTCCAGCCCTAAAACGCCAATTGTTTCTCTACACCAAGAGAACTTCTCAGAGCTCACAGATTTTGTCAATGCATCTGCAGTATTCTTCAAAGTGTCCACCTTTACCAGCAACACCTTTTTTGTCTTCTATCATATCCCTCACAAAGTGATATTGAACATCAATGTGCTTTGTATTTGAATGATATGCCGAGTTCTTTGCCAAGAAAATTGCACT
>APFE031317463.1:0-10703 GCA_000404065.3 Pinus taeda | reverse complement strand
TCAATAACCCTGAAGACACCCTCTGAAGATTAACCTTGGAAAATGCCTTTTTCCCATTAGCGCGGGTCCACAGTATATTACCCCGCGCCAATGGCTCAGTCCTTACAAATAGGGCGCGCCCATAAGCGCTCTATCCCAGAGCACGGCCCGCGCCACACAATTTGGGCATGATTTTTGGCCAGCGCATGCTAGAATGCTTTTTCCCCTTGTGGCTCACTCAGTTCCCTGAAGGAAAAAGCCCATAAAAGCAGCCAGGCTTCGGCTTTTCTATCCAAGGCAATGGCTATTATGAGACATTACCAAAACTCAGAATGTGTCCACATACAATGCATATCTCCTCTCCCTTTATCTATAAAAGCCTGTCTCCCCATAATGAACATGCTAGTTTTTTGGAGGCTAAAGCAAAAGAGTGAACAAGCTAGTGAGAGAGAGATAGTTTTGAGCTAAGAGTTGAAAGAAAGGTTATGCGGCCGGATTGTGGAGAGAGAAAGTGACTTTGCAAGACGTGTCAGACTGACTGCCCACCCAGCTAGAGGAGTTTTACAGCGTCAAGCCTTGAGTGGTTGTAATTTCTTCTCTCATTTCTATTTAATGATAAGCGACTGTCATTATGGTTTCATTCATGTGTTATACTGGTAATATGTGAATTGTATCTTGCTTGACTGGTACATAGCTGTATGTTTTTGGATTTTATGCTTGTTTGTGGGTTATTCTTCATTTGTACAGGTGCCCCAGCGTGGATAGTGACCGGCCAGAGATAGAGGACAGGAGCGACACTTCTCCCACAACAAACAAGCGTTGGATCCCAGGTTGGTCTCCCTAATCGACTTCTAAATTATATAGCTAGGAACTTGCATGCAGCGTGAATGATTGTTGCTAGACCCCTGTGGGGCTAGTGGGATCCACCTCTGTCCGCAGAGGGGATTTACCTCCGCAACACCTCTCGCCTTCATTCAAGACCTGTGCTGCCTAAACGAGCTGGCCAAGAGTTGGGCACATACGACCCGCGCCTTTCTCTTCTTGTTGCGGCCCTTTACCTTCGCACTTCTTCGTAGAAGACTTGAGTGACTTTCTTGCTTGTCCAAATGAAACTTCATTGCATGTTTTATATATGGTGCATTGGGCAAGTCTTGGCTGCCCAGGGCGACTCACCAATGCCCTCACATATCATTTAGTCTCTTTCCTTTGTGTTGGTCAGCGAACACTTCAACGCATTTCCACTACAATACATGAGGTTGGCCCGTGGGTTGAGCCTTCACTCCCCACACCTATAAACTCTTCACTCGTCCTCCTCCACACATTATTTTAACATATCCTTCACGCACTTGTCAAGGAATCGCACTTCACACTTTTCCTCCAACCTTCGTTCATCTCCGAACTCGGTCACACATCAGGTGGGTGTGCCTAGGAACCACAGGTCCTTACACGGAGTGTGCCCGGGACAAGATTGGCCAACATGAACATGAAAAAAACATTTCCATACACAATCTACTGGGATCCAAATTTATTAGAATCCAATTATATATATATATATATATTATATATATATTATATTATTATATATATATATATATATTATATTATTATATATATATTTTGTGTACATGCCAGATTTATATCCATTTAATTTGTGTATATTAGTAAATCGACTCGAGAAAATAAAAGAAGGTAGATATAGGATGAAACTCCTGAATAAACAAATATTTCATGGTGCTTATAGACTTTTAGGTAAATACATGGTGGGCTCAGAGTACTTTGTGACTCACGACTGCACTCACCATGGGTCTTTGGGCACACTAAAAAAAAATTGCCTCCATCTAAATTCACAACAATCTTACATAATGCACAAGGAGATTAAGGTTTTTTCAATTTAGCTTGTTGAAAGTTGAGATCAATTTTGAAGAGTATATTTTTTTTTTTTAAGCTGAGGAGTTACCGTTTTCTATTAACAGAATTGAAACCACTACAATCTTAAGGTGGTCTCAACCCGCCCCGAGGGGAAACCGGGTTTCTTGACCACCTGTAGTTTTTGACAGCTAACCAGAAATAGAATTTTTTTAGTCTATCTTTCTAGGCTTTGTATACATCAGCCTTATATCTGTTACTATTGTCATATGACTGCAAATAAAAATTACAAAGATCCTACACATAGCTAACGAAAACTAAGAACTACACTTTTTAACAACTTCAAAAAACATGCCTTTTCTTCACTGGTTCCCTGCATCTTCTTGCTGCTCCTTCTCCTTCTTGATTACCAAGCCACTCGCCTCTAGCTGTTGCTAAATTTCTTCCAGCCTCTTATCCCGCATGAGTAGGGTGATTAGAATGTTCTTCAACTCCTTTTTCAGATTTGGGATCCCCTGTGATAATTCTGCCATTTCCAAGGCTATCTGCTCCATAGCCTTGGCCATAAGCCTCTTCATTACCCAATATAAGTCCAGAGATTGCTTATATAATGTCATTCGACCACGGGTATGACCTGGATCTGGCAGAAGATACACCCAATCCTCCATTTCCTCCTTAGACTGGGCCTGTATTGCCTCTTCCTCCCAATGCTCAATTATCCTTCTGATTTTCGGGTTTTTCTTCTCATAGTAGCATCTCTCAGCTGCCTCAACTTTTTTCCCAATAGTTTTCCTTCCCTTCCTACTTGCCCCTTCGACGCTGGTCTCCCCATCTTCCACCGTACCTTCTCGGCAACATCGTCCTCGTTTGCTTCTTCCCTTTGCTACTCCCCGTCTCCTCTGGCCTCCCTTGCCTCATCGACCTCGCCCTCTAATCTGTATTCCATTCTCTTCCTCACCTTCCCATTCCTAACTTCCTCCAGCTTCCTCTCTTCCTCTTTTCATGGTCCTGCTCCCTGCGTTTCTCCCATTCCGTCCGCGTTTTCCAGTCCCCTGTTTGTCCTTCTCCTTTTCCACTTCGACATCTTCGCTCCCACTCTCAGAATCGTCATACACTGGTATGTAAAACTGCTCTGTATCCCCCTCCATTATTCCTTTACCCTTCACATCCCGGTTCCCTTGTCCCTGGTTCCCTTCTCCTACCCTGCTCCTCATCCATCTGCCTGCTGTCATACTACCTTTTGCCACCATTATTTCCTTGCGCCTTTGGTTCCTTCTCCGCATCCCTACTCTTTCGGTTCGGCTCCTGAATTGTCCCTCTCTCCCGACTGTATATAGCAGATTGTCGCCACCCTCTCCCGTTTCTCTGCATGCAATTTTCTTTGTTCCTCTTCGCCAACCTTTCTCCCTTATGCCTCCCCTCCTTCTTCACTTATAGATTACCTCCCTTACCGCTCTGTTGTCCCATTCTCCCATGCTATCATTCCCCTGTCTCGTCTCTGACATACTGACGGATCTATCGACCTCCGTCTGTACCCTGCCATCCCTTCGCCTTGAGAGGATATCCTTCTCACCGACCCATTTGCCCGTGGTAATCATTCCCTGAACCCCTCCTATTCTTACCTGCATGCAGCACCGTCGAACATTAATTGCCCGAATTGCCACCTTGCTCATCCCGATCGGGTGAATTTTGAAGAGTATATTATATCTAATGGATTTGAATAAATTATTTGAGAATATTTTAAGAATAATTCAACATATCTTGAAAAAGTGATGAAAGTATATAAATAATAACTATATGTAATTTATCCAAGTATTGGCTAGCTCAACAATAACAAACATGATTCAATATGTTTGTTCTTTTCAAAATAATATAAAACATGTACATTTATGATTTTACTTGGTTTTATTTTCTATAGTAAAATTAAAAAAAAGTTAGAAAAAACAAATCAATTATATATCTTATTATTAATAGTATAATATATTATATATATAATCTATGTCCACTGGGTAGAGCACATGGTGACAGTGTTATATTAAGGGCACCCTTTCAGGGTTGCGAAGAGTCTACTAGTTCGATAATTAACATGAGGAAAAATCTAACATGCTAAACACTGGTGTGGCTAGACTATGCGATGTCCTTTTCTGATTTTTGCATGGCTTAGATCCCTGTGGGTCGCGTTACTGAGCCACAGTTAGATATGTGTTTCATATCAGGACATTAGTAAGAAAACAAAAAAATTAATAAAACATTACACTGAGCGCAACCATTATGAATTGCAGATAGTTATTCACGCAAATTAATTAGGTTAGCATTTTCAAGATTAGAAAACAATATAACTTTGTAATTTACATTATAATAATAATATAGTGAAGTATATATAAAAAACTATTACAGTTATTAATTGCCCACGTAAATCAACAAACTTAACTAAAAAGTTAATTAATTAGTTAACTTATTGACAATTAAGAATAAAAATTTAAAAACAAAAATAATTATATTTAATTAAAATACAATAAATTAAAATGAATCTCTTTAATAAAATTAAGAACACATAGAAAGTAATACATTCAATAATAAATATAATCTGATAAATTACCAGAATTAATTATAAAAATTTCATTATAACAAAGTAAAAAAAAAAAAATATTCAGATGGTTGGCTTACCAACTTGACAACCCACCTATACTATTTTTATTACACACTTTTCACTTCTCTGGAAATTAGCCCTGATGATGAGCCTTAGTCTAGACTCGAAACGTCGACAAATAAAAGATGAAGACTGTCGAATATCCAAATTCAGTCTCTCAAAAACCACACCACAGAAATCTGCAAACCATTAACTCTAACGATATTACAATGATTGAGATAACCGAGGATGTTCATATTATATTTAGAGATTGGAAGGGAAGACGAACCTTTCTATTGTTCAACGTGATGACTAAGAATTGGTGATAGAACAGAAGTTTCTAAAAGTAACATTTTTTTATTCCATTAAGACTTAATCTAGTTGTAATGAATAAGTTGATAGGAGGCACATATTTGAGAGCGAGAGTTCTACTTTTTCATATTCATCATGGACGAAGATGAAAATAAAAATATGTGCTTTAAATATCTAATCATTTGATGTTGGTTCATGCATCCTTAGGGCTATTAACTCTAACGATATTTGAGTGATAGGGATGATTGAGGATGTTCATATTATATTTAGAGATTGATAGGGAGGGACGAACCTTTCCATTGTGCAACTTGATGACTATGAATTAGTTATAGGTCAGGAGTTTCTAGAAGTAACATTTATTTATTTTATTAAGATCAAATCTAGTTGTAATGAATAAGTTGACAAAAGGCGCAAATTTGAGAGTGAGAGTTCCTTCTAGGCATGATAGAGAGGATGAAAAATAAGATAATAATGTTACAACAAATGCCAAGATATTTTTTGTTAAGTCTGTGCTTTTACATCATGCACAAATCTTATCATATTTGACATAGAATAGTTATCAAATAAAGTTATGAGATAGACACTGGAACCCGCACAAACAGTTGTAAAGGGGACTATGATTCTTATTAGCTCGATGTAGGAGAGAGATTCATCCTTAATCTAGGAGAGTTGATGGGATAGATGTGTGCCTTCATACATACAAGCCAACGAAGAGATCCACTCATTCATAGAGACTCATAGAGAATGTCAGTTGGTTTCTGATCCATATTTGGAGTGAGTCGTTAAGGAGACAAGATCCAAGATTCATCCACATGTCCCTATTTTTATGTAGATGACATACATATATGGAGGAGTTATTTTATTATAAGAGTCAAAGGATAGAGATAAAGTTGTCAGTTTCCATGAGTAGCATACCTCCCCTTCACATTAAGCCTTAGGAAAATGGATTACCACTGTAGTTACGTGGTGATTCATATGGTGTGGCACCTAAGGATCACTCTATTATGAGAAGAGCAAGATGTTTTGATTAACTACTAGAATGATGTTGAGATTCAAGGTCATTATACTTGTGTGATGACATGAGATCTTGTGGATTTGGTATTATGATCATAATAGCTACCTAATTAGATAGATACATAGGGGGATACAACACATGGATCCATGTCGGGTGTTCATGGGTAGATGATAGGTAGGAAGGATAAAAAGTAGAACATTTCATTTGAGAATTAGTCTTCAATTGGTGACATAAGTTATTGGACAAAGTGTTGTTGAGGATGACAATAATTTTGACTGGGGGAGGATGTCATATGCTCAGGTGATGGGCACATGAGCCTTGTCCATGACTAGGATGGATAGTGCGGTGATATCCTCATCACACATCACGTATTTGTTTCAAAAATATCTAACACTTTTATTTTAGTGTTTGGTTGGAAATTTGTGGTTTCTAGGATAGGTCCTTCTTATATCACATATCGTTATGAACTTGTGAAAGTTCAAATTTATACATAAACCAAGGGATGGGTGCCAAAGACTTTCTAGACAAACCAAGAGATGGGTGAGAAAAACTTGCCAGACAAACTAAGAGATGTGTACTTTGATAAAAAGACATAACCAGCCCACATAAAAACAAACCAAAATAAAAATTAGACACAACTAACTAAAACCAACCCACATTTAAGTGTAGTAATAGATATATACATATTTAACTTTTATATTAATTTATTATTATTATTTAATAATAATAACAATAAAATTATGATACATCATTAAGATCTAAAGAGTATCTATTGATGCATCCCCTAATGATAGACTCACTTTGTAATATGAAACATTGGGTTCACAAAACTCTATAACAGGTCATCCTCCTCTCTCTAAAAACTATCCTCACCTGTATGGATTCATTATTTAACAAAATTAAGTCCTACCAAGGAAGGGATATGATGGACAATGCATCAGAATTAGAGAAATTAAGATTATCCAGAGCTAAACTCATAACCAAAATATAGCTCTTGGATACATCATTAAGATCTAGAGAATATCTATTAACGCATCCCTTTATGATGGACTCACTTGGGAGTCCGAAACATTGGGTTCACAAAACTCTATAACAGGTTATTCCTCCTCTATCTAAAAACTATCCTCACCTGTATGGATTCATTATTTAACAACATCAAGTCCTACGATGGAAGGGATATGATGGACAACGCATCAGAATTCGTGAAATTAAGATTATCCAGAGCTAAACTCATAACCTAAATACAACTCTTGGATACATCATTAAGATTTGGAGAATATCTATTGACACATCCCCTGATGATGGACTCACTTGGTAGTCAAAAGCATTGGGTTCAGAAAACTCTATAATAGGTCATTCCTCCTCTATCTAAAAACTATCCTCACCTGTATGGATTCATTAATAAACAACATCAAGTCCTACCATGGAAGGGATATGATGGACAACGCATCAAAATTCGAGAAATTCATATTATCCAGAGGTAAACTCATAACCTAAATATAGCTCTTGGATATATCATTAAGATCTGGAAAATATCTATTGATGCATCCCCTGATGATAGACTCACTTGGTAGTCTAAAACGTTGGGTTCACAAAACTCTATAACAGGTCATTCCTCCTCTATCTAAAAACTATCCTCCCTTGTATGGATTCATTATTTGACAACATCAAGTCCTACCATGGAAGGGATATGATGGAAAACACATCAAAATTCAAGAAATTAAGATTATCTAGAGCTAAACTCATAACCTAAATATAGCTCTTGGATACATCATTAAGATTTGGAAAATATCTATTGACGCATCCCCTCATGATGGACTCACTTGGTAGTCCGAAATGTTGGGTTCACAAAACTCTATAACAGGTCATTCCTCCTCTATCTAAATAAAATTGTAATTTAATGAATTTAATAAGTTTTTTAAAGATGATTAAATTTGGAAACATAAGATGTATGAGGTGTGCTTATTATGGATTGATAGTTGAACACTTACTAGAAATGGAACAATCAATTGAATTGAATAACATTAATTGGTGAGGCTTACAAGTGTCACGGAAATTAAGAATGATATACACCATTTGGAGATTTGTTGTAACAAAATTAAGTTGTTTTTAGTGCGATGTTTTGCAAGTTTTTCCAGTAGGTTTTTCCGGTCTAGTTTCTCTTTACTCCAACAAGAATTTATTGAAAGCACAAGTTTTATGGGTAACCCCTACACAATGAAAGTTCCTTAAAGATTTTTCAGGGTCTTGAATCTATATATATAGTAAAAAACCAATTTAAATAACACAAATCAATATTGTTGGAACAACTACACACCTACATGCGGACTCTTAGTTAGAGCATGGGACTACATGCAAGATTCCTTTTGCATGATTTACTCCTTCTTTAACTCCACAACTGGTTAGTTCTTCTGCATGATTTACTCCCTGATTTGCTCATTCTTTCACTCCACAATTGGCTAGTTATCGCCGGAACTTGTTGTAGGTGTCGACTCTTTTCATTGATCACCACTATGGTCCATTACCTTGGGATCTTCACCCAGTAGTGCTATTTCATGAGCATTGTAACCTATTTTCTAATGAACCATTCTTTTGTTCTTTCGATTTTCTTTTAGTGTTTTTTCTCTACAAAGCTATGTGTTCAACCTTTACTAGCTAGATTCATCTTTGTAGGTTTTTTAACACATTTACATGGTATCAGAGCCCACAGGTTGCTAGATAAAAGGCACACTAGTACTTTATTTTGCAAGTATTACAGCTTGGAGATCGAATATCGACAGAAAAATGGAGTTTCCTAAAGCATCGATCCTAACACCATATAACTATCACGAATGGAAGGACAAAATGACTCGATACCTTCATAAAAAAGGGTCGTATAGGATTACCATGGCTACATAAGTGGAACCCACTTCAATCATAGAGAAATCTAGTTACCTCAACTGCATGGATGAGGCCCACGGATCCATATGCATGTGCATCTCCCTAGAGTTGCAGTTTCATCTATCTGACTACAATACTCCCAATGAGATTAGGGAAAATATTGAAGAACTCTACGGGAAACAAGATGAGATGAAAGGACATCTACTCAAAGTGGAGTTGTTGTCATTGGATCCATGGAACTATGACAGAATTCAAGACTTCTTCACCAAATATAATGATCTATTGCCACAACTCAAGGGTTGTGGAATTGACAAATCCAAGGAGGAGAGTCGCCAAGTTCTTTCTATTATGTCAAAGCTCGGACCAGAATATTTCGTCTTTGTGTCTACATTTCATTCAATAAGGCTTGCAACGGGTAAATCCTACACTATGCCTTCTCTCAAAGAGTTCATGGAGTCCCTTACTTTTGAGTAAGAAAATCTCATTGGCATGGGGAAAATCAAACCTCCAAAAGCGCATGCACTTGATGTGCATGATGGTAGCCACAATAAAAATCATAGATCTGATTCAAATCAGAAAAATCAGCAGCAAAATGACAAGGGAAAAACACATTCCCATCCAAAGAAGGAAGGGTACAACAAGCCCTTCAATGACTCCTCTGGCTCAAGAAATGAGAAAGGGAAGAAAGAAAACAGATGCACCTACTATCAAAAAGGATTCCATCCAAAATCCTCTTGCATGAAGAAACAAATTGACCAAATAACACATATTTCATTAAATTTGGAATTAAATAGTGGATCTAGAATTTCAAAATAACCAAAAAGCTCAATTTTGTTGATGTCCTTATAATAAAATATCTCCAATTTTAATGACATATGTGTTAAATGACAGAAATCCTTCAGAAGCACAACTTTAGGGACCACATCCCTCAGGGCGCCAAGAAGAAAACTGAGGATCTGCCACACGGAAAAGGTAACAATTTCCATGCTTTAGTTGCAATTAATTGTTCCCATGATGCATGGATTATAGATTCTGGTGCATCACATCAGATGGATGTTGCAAAGGAAGCCTATTCCTCTTTGGATGTATGCAAAGGACCTCCCATCCTCATGGGAGATGACTCACCTATTGAGGTCACCAGAAAAGGTAGAGTGGAACTTTTACACAGAAGCTTTGAAGACGTGCTTCATGTTCCAAAACTTTCGGTAAACCTGCTTTCAGTTTATCAGATCACTCATTCCAGCACTGGAAAGAGAGTGGAATTCACTCTAGATGCAGTGAACATATATGACCTACATAGAAGCTCCAAAATTGCGACCGGTGAGGTAAGTAATGGAACCAGACTGTATACATTTTCTGAATTTATTGAACCTGAATCATCCTTGTTGCTTACACATACTGATGATAGTAGTAGGCTTTGGCACGAGAGGTTTGGTCAATTAAATTATAGGTATATGCAGTAGCTAAGAAAGAATGAGATGGTGGAAGGCTTGCCAAATATCAATTTCTCCAAAGGAGTTTGTGAAGGGTGTGTCCTTGGCAAACATCCTAAAGAAAAGTTTGACAACGACAAGACTCATAGAGCGTCCTCTCCTCTAGATCTGATCCATAGTGATCTCGTGGGGCCTTTTCCTCATCCTTCCATCAACAAAGCAAGGTATGTGCTTACATTTATTGATGATTTCTCACAGTATACTTCGGTGTATCTTCTCACGGCCAAATCTGAAGTTTTTGTGCACTTTGAAGATTTCAAAGCACTAGTTGAGACACAATTAGAGAGAAAGATCAAAGCCCTCCGTACAGACAATGGGGGGGAATATGTTAACAAAGCACTTCATAACCTTTGCCTTCAGCCCGGCATACAATTGAAGTACACAGTTCCATACACTCCGCAACATAATGGAGTTGCTGAGAGAAAGAACTGATCTCTCAAAGAGATGGCTTCGTGCATGCTGCATGATAAGTCACTACCTCATAAGCTATGGGTCGAAGCACTTAATTGTGCTAACTACATCCAGAACA
>APFE031317457.1:11804-23476 GCA_000404065.3 Pinus taeda | reverse complement strand
TTGGAGAGAACTTTCGGAGGTTGACTGGTTAAAAACTTTGCCCAAATAGGTTGGCGCGATTGCGACTCTGGGACAAAGCGCTAATAGCGTGCCCCTTTTATAGGATTTTCTCCATTGGCACGGGAAGAACATGGTGGCCCAGCGCTAATGTAAAAAGGGTTATTTTTAAGGGCAAGCTGCAGGAAATGTCTTCAGGGCATATGAAGCTCATGTTTAGGGGGGAATGATGCAAGTGGTTTCAGGTCTTGTCACTTCTCACAAGTCCCGGAATGTGTCCTCCAAGGTGTAGGAGAGGGGTAACAGGGACGGTGACAAACGGTGACAAATTACTGTGTAACAGATGCCCCCTAAAGCATGAGGCCCGAGAGAGAGAGGGGTGAAGTGCATTACAAGAACATGTGTGACTGAAAACACTCGAAAAGATGTACAACTGATATCTCAAGTACATGATATATGTGGTATGGGCGCAGCCATCCGTAACAGAGTACATATAAAAATTGGATCCTAGGTATGGACGCAGCCATCCGATGAGGATCAATAAATGGACTCATGTATGGTCCCAACCATCCAATGAATGAGTCATGTAGTGATTACAATAATCCACAAAATGCAACCCGGATATCAATATGCACAATCCGGGGTCTTGCGCTCCAACTCGACCCGAACACAGTATAAGTTCAAGCATGTGAATACGGGAGTCGACGTCGAACATGCATGAACATCGTCTGATTACCAGTCAATGATGAAAACTGTTAACAGACGCGAGAGGTACTACCAATAATGACGATGGTCCTCAAGGTACTATAGGTACAATCCACGGTGTGCGAATCAATGGGCCGGTGTCGAACACACGTAGAATCATTTGATCGGAGGCCAATGATGAAAACCTCGTGTCGAACACGAAGAACCTGCCATTGAGGCACGCAGGCTCCAAGGTACCTGAAGGGAGTCTCTAGGTCATCTTCCTGGATAATGAGCTGAAGTCGACAGGAAGTGATCTTGATCGAAGGTGGGCCATAATGTATCCCACATCATTGACACGAGACAGAGAGGGATAGCATGTTTTGTGTGAGATATCGGAGGGAGGTTGAGTATTCTGCAGAGGTCAACTTCTCTTGAACATATCGGTGGCACAACAGCAGATTTGGCAGTATTTGATGTCAAATGATCAGGGTTCATGATGACAAGACGATGAGCAGATGAATGGTCAAATAGGATAACCCAAACCCATGGAGGCAAGTGTGAAACGAGATGAGATGTCCCCACCCAGACACGAACACAGATAAGTGCCATGTTCAAGAGCGCCGACGACGATGATTACTATTCCTTTATTCCCCCACCATTTCTGGCGAGTACCCCGGTTATTTTTGGATGGCAAGCTTGACGGGGATAGCATATGCTTGAATGGTGTCATTACGACAAAACTTGATGTCATTAAAGTTTTAACGAGTCTGACAAAGGAAAAACTTGGCGTCTTTTCATGTTTAGAGAGTTTGAAAAGACAGCAAAAAGATAACTTCAGGGGTGTCCTTTTTCGTAAAGTTGTGTCTCTCGAGCCCGAAAAAGTATAAAACTATGCTCGAAAGAACCGCCCAGCCATTATGACTGAGGAGTACTTTTCGTGAGTAGTGACATCAACCCGAAAAAGTAAAAAAGCGATCGATATCACGTCATTTCGTTACCATTAACGAACCTGAAACGACAAAGGCCCGACAATCTTTTCATTTTTTATACGGTCAGAAAAGAGTTTAAAGACGACCGCCTCTAATTTACGTTTAACGAGTCAAGAGGGACAACTTGGCAATCTTTTCATGTTTAGCGAGTCAGAAAAGAGCTGAAAGATGACTCCACAGTGACTTTTTCGTGTATTTACCGAGTCCGAAAAAGTATAAAATACAACTCGTTTCACCATCGAAGATGCGTAAAAGACCTGTCACTACACAAGAAGCAAGCTTAAAATCCATTTTCGACCAAAAATATATTAAAATATTCAAAAATAACCTTTCTAAACCCAAAAATGAGTCAAAAAGTCTATAAATATGGTAAAAATGTAAAAACCAAAATTACTTTTACTTTTTACCTCTTGAAGAGTGGGAGTGGTCTGTTTGGAGAGCAAACTTCAGGCGGTGATTTCAGCCAATCCGTGCGACCATTCGCGATTTCGTCGGCTCCAGGTAAGAGGCGCTTCTCTTAGCTCTATTTCCATACCATTTTTCATGCATTTTATCCCTGATTGAGCCTCTGCAAGGAGGAATTCAAAATTTAGGGGTTCACCCCATTGGCGCAGGTATCCAACACGGACCCACGCTAATGGGGTAATTGGCCCAAAGGGGTCGTGCTAACCGCGCAACTCAAATTTTTGCATAGAATTTCTCATTGTATTTGAATTTCTTCCAGTTTATAATTTCACCAAGGTTTTAATGATGTTTTATTTATCCTTGTGGGTGCAAGAAATAAGCAAAAATGGTGGTGGAATGGAAAGAACGAGAACATGATGCCGTGGATGCCTTGGCCATTGAGGACGTGGGGTGCATGAATGCTTTGAGGGACTGTGGCCTCAAAAAATTCTTCCTCACATCATATATGCGATCTCAACCTGAATTGCTACAGTTCATAATTGATGCTTGGGACGTAGATGACCAAATATTTCGTCTACGAGGCCAGACCTTAGAGCTGGAGGTATCCGATGTATACTTCATCACTGGGCTGTCACGGAGAGGGGCAATTCCCATTTTGACTAGCAGTAGACCTTCTAGAGAGAAGGTAGGCGAAGTAAAGGCCCGAGTGTGTCCGGAAGCACAATTCGGGAGGAACAGTGCCAAGGTGGCTATCAACACCATCCAGGACTTGACACTCAAGGCGATTTTATTCACCATCACGCGTGTAGCTGAGGTACAAGCGCCCCATGAGGCGAGCAAGAACCATCTGATACTCGCGACAGAATGCCTAAGCCCCACTATCTTTGATTGGGCTACAGCTGTGACTACTAATATCAAAAGGCAGCTCACAAATTGTAAGTGCACTGGAGTGAAATAGTTCGCGTACGGCTCGATTGTGGTGTCGTTCTTCTTGGAACGATTACCACTTTTCCAGATCCAGGGAGCTATAGTGGCTAATCCATTGCCACGAGAGCCTAGGATGGCTCGCTGGGTAGCATTGATGCCCAGAGGAGGAGGGGGCCAGGAGATGTCATGGCGGCCCGAATTCTTCATATGGCTTTGCCGTCAGCTGATCGTGGTGGAGGATTGGCCGTACGCGGGGACCAATTTCATGGGGGACCCAGACCTTCCACTACCAGAGGGAGAGGAATGGGAGGAGGAGTTAGGTATGAACTCCTTGTTTTTGATTTTTTATGTATTTTCATTTTTTCTTTTTAATACATGCCTATTCTGATAACGGTTGTATGTAGATGCAGATGTTGGCCCGGAGCGACCAGCCAGCTTGTCTCCTATAGCGCGGAGGGGCCAACCCGTAGCTGACCCTCAGGCAGGGGGTACCGTGGGGGAAGAGCTAATACAGAATCTCGAGGGGCTCACCCAAGGGATTCCGGGTTATGCCAGATTGGCGGACGTGCCTTTCGCATATCAGAGGCACACAGTGGGGGTGCCGACTCGCGTCCATCGCCTGTTGAGACGATTGGTGCGCGCGGTGACGTGCTATCATGAGCACCACCGCGATTAGACTCCTAGGCTTTATTTTCTGCATATTTTTTTAGAGACATGTGTCTTAGATGTACGGAGAACACAGACTCTATCTAGACATGTACACTTATTTTTTGAGCGCCTTAGTGCACCACACGATATATATATACATGTTGTTATGGTTTATTGTATTTTATGCTTCTTGTATTATGTTTGATTCACATATTATGCAAATGTATGTCCAATACATAGTTAGCTAATGCATCGGTTACTGTATTAAGTCGTCTTGGAATATGTTGATAAGTAATGAAATCAAAATCTCTTTCCAATAACTTAACACGTAAATACAACCTTAAAATGCGATGATCTCTGACGGAATAACGCCCGTTGAGCTGGTGGACTACAAGTTGAGAATCCAAGTTTACAACCAATGTGCGAATGCTGATGTTAATCGCCTCAGCTAATAATTCAATCACAGCACTGTATTCAGTAACATTGTTCACCGTACAACCCAGACACACCCCTTGAATATCTGCTAACTCACCATGAGGATCGTAGATCACCCATGCCGCAGATGACAAGTTGCGAGTACTGCGAGAAACACCATCAACGAAACCAATGTAAGGTGATCCAGACATCTGTTCAAGAAGCAAAAGACACAATAAGAGGTAATCATGCCGATATACCTACAAAAACTAAACAAACACGCACACACAACGCACTGCTGAAAGCATACATATGTACAAAAAGAGAGAGTGCCTGGACTCATGCGTAATATTTCTTGAGATAAAGCCCATTTCGGGGCCTGTCCAGGGGATTACCTTCATAATCTATAAGCTCATAGGCACCTTTTTGTAAAACTCTTTTCACAATATAGGGCCCATGCCGCATAGGCTCGAGTTTTCCTGCTTCCAGCTTATCGTTAGCTTGATCATAGAGCAGTACTAGATTTCCCTCGATGAAAGAGCGGGGGTTAACAGCATTATCAAAGTGAGTTTTCACTCGCTTCTTCTGAGCTTCAATAGCTAGGGAGGCTAGACGACGAGTCTCATCTAGCCATTCTAAGTAAAGAAGTCGCTCTTCTACAGGGGTAGTATCGGGGAGTAATTCGATGGCTAATTTTAGTGAAGGAATCTCACACTCAATGGGACGGGTCGCCTCCAGTCTGTAAACTAACTGAAAAGGAGTGAAACCGGTGGCGTCCTTCACAGAGGTACGGTAGGCCCACAAAGCGGAGAACAACATCAGATGCCAACTAGACTTGTGCATGCCAACAGTTCTTTTAAGCATCGTGACCAAAACCTTGTTCACGGCTTCCACTTGACCGTTTTCCTGAGGATAGTACAGAGTCGAACTATCATGCCCAAGACCTAGCTGGGTTGTTAACTCGGCCATCATGTGATTACGAAAATGTTTTCTGTGATCAGTGACGATGGCTTGTGGAACTCTGAACCACGAAATAACATGATTAAACAGGAACTGCGCCGCGGTGTGATCGTCTTTTGACAATGTAGGCATCGCCTCGGCCAATTTCGTAAAATAATCTACAGCAACGATGATGTATCCATGCCCCCCGGCCAAGCGAGGGTTACAGGTCACATAATCGATGCCCCATTTGGCAAAGGGGTCGACGGATACAACGAGGTACAGCGGAGCAGGGGGTGCATGCATCTTCCATTAGTAAATCCGGCATTCGTGATAGGAACGGACAACAAGAATGCAATCCTTGAAAATGGAGGGCCAAAAATAGCCAGCATGGAGGATTTTCTATGCAATGGCATATCCAGACATGTGACCGCCACAAGCACCAGAGTGGCAGTAATTTAGAACTCTCTCGGCTTCTTCAAAAGTTAAGCATCGACGAAGAACAGAATCAACACCGAGGCGGTACAGGGTGTCCCCAACGATGCGATATGGTTGTGATTGGTGTCGAATCCATCGACGAGTGTCTTTAGAGGTCTTGGGATGGAAAGAGGATGTCTGCAAATAGACAATAATGTCCTCGTACCAAGGATCAAGGGTGCTGATAAGGAAAAGAGTTTCGTCTGGAATATAATCCTCTATCTGAGAGGAGGCAACAGTGGATGGCAAAGAACACAACAGTTCAGCGAAGATGAGTGATTTCTTAGACTTGGCCGCAGTAAATTCCAAGTCAAACTCTTGGAGGATGACGATCCACTTTGAGTATTTGCCCCCCAGCAATTGTCGTGATAGAATATAAGTTATGGGGTTGCAATCGGAGATCACCGTCATAGTACGCAACAAGATATAGTGACGGAATTGTTGGACAACGCAAATAGCAGTGAGGGCCAACTTCTCGATATATGCATATCGAGTTTCCTTATCTAACAAGTTGCAACTAAGGTAGTAAATAACTTGTTCGATGCCATCGTCATCATCTTGTACCAAAACCATACCTATGGTGGTATCAGTAGCGGCCAGGAATAACATATAATCACGATGATAATTTGGAGGCCGCAACAAAGGGGCGGAAACTAGAAGAGTTTTGAGACGTGCAAAAGACTCCTCAGCTATGGCATCCCATTGAAATGGGGTGTCACGCTTAAGTAACCATGTGAAACCCTTTGCCACTTCGGCATAGTTTGGGATAAATCGTCATAAGAAATTAGCTTTACCCTGCAAGCTCTGCAGTTGCCGCAAAGAAGCAGGGGGAGGAAGATTCAAAATTGCCTCGACTTTAAGGGGATCCAAGCGGATGCCCTCTCGGGAGATGATAAACCCGAGAAGTCGGCCAGATTCAATGTAGAAGACACATTTATGCGGGTTTAGTCAGATATTATAGTGTCGAGAGCAAAGAAAATTCTCGCGAAGATGTGATGGGTGGTCCGAGCACTTAGCTGAATGAGTGGGAAGGTCATCCAGATAAGGCTGTACGATGTGCCGAATATCGTGAAAGGCGTAAGACATCGCACGCTGGAAGGTGGCGTCTGCATTTTTAAGACCGAAGGGGAGCTTTTTGGAAGCGAAAGTACCCCACGGACAGATAAAGGTCGTCTTGTGTTGATCAGCGGGGGCGATATTAATCTGGTTGTAACCAGAAAATTCGTCCATAAATGAATATATTTCACTGCCCGCACATTCGTCAATGAGTTGGTCAATGAACGGTGTGGGGTAGTTATCTTTTGGGCAGGCTCGATTAATGTCCTGATAATCGACACAGACGCGAATGGTACCCTACTTTTTATCTACAGGGACAATATTTGAGACCCAATATGTAAGTGGGATAGGATAAATAAACCCAGCTTTAAGAATTTTTTCAACTTTCGCTTAGATAGCTGCCACCTTATGGGGGTGCACGGGACGCAAACGCTGATGAACAGGATTGGCTCTAGGATATGTGGGTATCTCATGCACTATAATGGATGGATCGATACCGGGCATCTCTTCATAGGACCATGCAAAAACGTCACGAAATTCGTGAAAAAGTGCTATATATATTTGAATATCCTCAGGAGTGCAAGTGACTCCTATATAGATGTTCTCGACAATCCCTGGTTTAACAGAGATGTCGATGGGTTGGGTCTGTGTGATGTTCCCTAAATTCCCTTCAGACGATGTTTGATAAATCTGGATGGGTGTCTGGAGAGGCTGTGAAGGGAGACATGGAGCAAACCGCTCGAGACAAGCTAGTGTTTCCTGGAGGGTAGGGAGAAACGAGGAATGGTGGTGAAGATGGGACCATGGACGTTCTTCAAGAGACATGGTCTCTATAATGGCCTCTTCGGAAGGAAATATTTCCTTTAACGGATCCGAGGAGGTGCATTCTCCAAACCAGGGGGGAAAATTATCTGAGTCAAGAGCCCCACTTGAAGCAGCGGGTTCAGCATGAGGGGCCAATGCAACAACGATTTCGATGTAGTTGAGCTCGGCTGGACTCAACGACATCTCCTCACCCCACGATTCTATCTGGTCGAGGGGGGGAAGAGCCCAAGGATCAGAATGAACCGCAATCATAGAGATAGAGGTGAGGTTGGGAGGTGGGAGGGAGAAAACACCCATAAGGGTGGGATCTTTGAAGAGCTTGGCTCCCACGCTCTCAAAAGGAATGGAGGTATGTTCAAAGAAAGGTACATTTCCCTCAGAAGAGGAAGTGAAGAAGGAAAGCTGGTCTACCATGACAATTTTCCCTTGGTGAGGGAAACGGATGACATGGAAGAGGGATGAAGCCACGACACACATGGCATACGTCCAACTCCGGCCCAGAAGGAGGTTGTATGTGAGATTCGCATCAACGACCTCAACTTCTATTTCCACGGTTTTCCCTTCTAAGGTGATTGGCAATTGTTGAAGAATACCATAAGGATGGGATTCTCTCCCATCGAAAGCTTCCAAAGTTGTAGGAGACTGGCTCAGAGTCGAAGACCCGATCGCTTTCCAACTACCAATAGACATAATGCAAGTCGATGCGCCCTCATCAATAACTATACGATGAATCGTTTTTGAGTTGATGATGACTTGGATAATAAAAGCGATCTGATGAGGCAGCCTCGAGACATGGCTCTCGAGATCGAAGGTAATCACATCCGAATCTGCTGGGTCGATGCCACCGATGGCTGATAGCAGCGACTTCCTCTAAGGGGGGCAGCTCTAGAGAACTTATAAGGTGGACATAACCGACGAAGCCTATGCTAAGTCCTCTACGATGCTATAGTGCTGGGCAGCACGAGCATTCGGGTTGTAAGAAGATCGTCTGAATACTCCTTTAGGAGGGGGTCGGATGGTTGTCTCAGTACTTGGTCTCTCAATATGGAGTGGACCAGAGCTGGACGAAGGAGCACTTGAGGGAACCTCGGGCTCCTTCCCGGTGGACGACGGATACTCCTTTGCTCGAGTCATTACATGAACGGGGATAGATCCAGCCATGAAGACTTGGGAACCAAAGGGAGAAGAAGACGGATCAACCACCATTTGAGTCTGCTGAGAGGGAAAGGGTTCTTTAAGAATTGCAGGAACCCCAGGAGTGTCTTTCAACAAGTGACTAACTTTGGATCGCCTTGGGCAGTCCTTAGTGTAGTGATCCTCCTCACAAATGAGACAAGGATATTTGGGTTTGTGCTTAGCTCCTTCCTCGGCTGGAGGTTTGGAGGATTCCTGTTTAGTTTGCTCATATTTATTTTTCCCTTTTCCCTTTTTCTTTCCTTTCGGGGCCTTACCCTCCATGGTGGAATGGACATTGTTGACCTCGGAAGTACTACCAGAATTTGAACCACCCTAAGAAGTGTTTTCGTTAGAAGCACCTGACTTTTGCTTCCCAGGGTTTGAAGATGATTTTTTAGAGGTCGGATTCACAGAGCCAATAACTCCATCGACAGATGGCTTCGGTGGAGCCTTGGATGTACCGGGTCTCGGGGCGTCCGGAAAATACTCATACAAGGTACCTGACTGAGAGTAAACTAAGTCCAGGTACTGAGCGCGCACGATCGCTTGCTCTTCAGTCACGCAGGCTCCCATAGCAATGTCCCGTGCAATCTTAGGGACAAAGGAAGTCGTGAACCAATCGGTGAGGAGTTGATCAGGAACCCAAAACTTGATCAACCAGCGACACCTTCTCCATTCATGTATATGATCGGATATGTGCGTAGCTGTATCCTGCTTAAGAGACGTAAGGAGGTGGGTCCCTGTCGCGTACTGAATGGGTAACTGAAAGTGAGTAAGGAATGCCATAGCCAATGAATTAAAACCCTAAAATGATGCGCGGGTCAATTCAATATACCATTTAGCAGCAGAACCGGTGAGAGTCCTTTAGAAGAGGCGAAGTCGAATCGAATCATCAAGCCATGAATTGGACGAACACCATAAGTGGTACGTCATTACATGGGCTTGAGGGTCCTCTCCGGCTTTGCCGTCAAATTTGGGACAGTCGCCAGGTATTTTAGTTGGAACTGGCGGCCATTGTGGATTATGCAAAATGGGATCATTTGTTAATTTCGACACATCGAGCAGTTCCAACGTCGCTAGAAATGGTAGCTGCGGGTTGAAGGACATATGTGGATATGAGGTAGGGCCAGAATTCCATCCAGTTGTTGGTTGCCCCCACTGACCTTGTCCAAAAGGACCCTGTCCATAAGAATTTTGTCCATAAGGGTTATATCCGGAACTGGACGGTTGATACTGGTTCTGCCCCCCAGCGCCCCATTGGTTACCATACTGCCCTGCAGGTTGTTGATAATTTTGATAAGGGCTGGCCTGCGGGTGTTGGTAATTTTGATACGGGGTATATTGATTTTTCCCCTGAGGTTGCTGGTATCCATATGGTTGCTGGGCTCCATATTGAGCCTAGGAACCAAGCGGCATCTGATAAGAAGGTTGGGATTGGTACCCACCTTGTGACTGGAGACCAGCTTGATTCTGGGGTTGGTAACCGGGTTGAGGCTGTGAAGCAGGAACCATCTGCATGCCCGGTTGAGCCGCCCCAGAGAGATATCCTTGCGAAGGTTGGGCCATCTGGCCGGAAGGTTGTCCTGGTTGGATCTGAGACGAACCCATTTGCCCAGAAGGTTGAGCTTGCTAAGCGATGGGCTGTCCTTGCGCAACCGAAGGTTGTCCTTGTAGACCAGATGGTTGATTAGGCTGAGCAGTGGGCTGGCCTTGCTGTGCGTAAGGCTGGCCGCCTTGCCCAGAAGGGTAGCCTTGTTGGTTTCCGAGTTGACCTTGCTGCGTGTAAGGTTGTCCCGGGTTCCCATAGGGTTGCCCCGAAGGGTACCCTTGCTGGGGCCCAGGTTGTCCTTGCTGAGCATAGGGTTGTCCCGGGTTTCCAGAAGGTTGCCCAAGATATGTATAAGACAGACCACTAGAGGCTAAAAGTTGTTCCTGATAGGGTTACCCTTGCGAGCCTCCAAGTTGACCTGGATAGGTCTGGCCATAATACTGTTGCCCATGATTAGGTTGCGAGTAGGATGGTTGACCATGGTAGGGTGGTCCTTGGGATGGCTGCCCTTGACCTGGATGGAACTGGCCACAACCATATCCGGCGGTACCCCAAGCCACATTCAACGGAACTGAAGCCTCAACATAGGGCTCAGTTGGCAAGGAGGTATACAAATAATGATTGACAGGATCATAACAGGGGCCTTGCCCGCCCGGGTTCTGGACAGCATGCAAGTATTGGGAATATGCCCCCCTGCCGAAATAGCATTAGAAAAGGGCAGGGCACCACTTGCGGGATGGACAACTCTAGCAGTATGTGCTGATGGACCACTTTGTACCAGGCCTCAGGATGGGCCGGCAACAGAAGTCACAGCAGAAGATGTTGTAACGGCACTAGCAACTGGAGTTGATGACGCGACACAAACGGTCGGATTGGTTGGAACTGATGTAACACCAATATGGTGAACTTGGGAAACAAATGGTCCCGTAGTAGGGACAATGTTGTGATCCCACATAGAAGAGGAAGTCGCAGAGCTCATAGCATCCCTTAGAGATCTATAGCGCGCTAACACTGTGATACCGAGAGGTGTAACAGTGTAGGGCATAGAGATAACCGGGGATGTAGCCAGGATGGGAGTATCAATACTCGACATAATGGGTGTTCCACTCGATACAGGAGATGTATCCTCCATGTCGGAAGAAGCCATCGGAGATGAAACACCAATAGGAGTAGTGGGAAAATCCTCTTCAGAGGGCTCCCAAACAGGGTTCCAGAACAAGTCGTAAAGCTCGTCTTCTGGAGCACGAGAGTTCAACAGTTGGACACTCGAAACAATAGAGAGAGTGTCGCCAAAAACCGGTGTCTCAGGGGCAGCAAAAGAAGGAGACCCTTGGTCACTTGGGACGGGAGACAGGATCGATGGATCCGCCAGGATGATCAAACAAAGACCCTAGACAAGCTAACGATAAGAGACCCTACTCAAAACTAAAACAAGACCTAACAAGGTGAATGTAATCGTGACCGAATAAATTTTTAAGACATTAGGACACAACTTGACCTTTTCATGTTTTAAGAGTCGAGAAAAGGACAAAAGATGACTCTAGCCCTTCGAATATTTAATGAGCCCAAAGTGACAAATGCTC
>APFE031317457.1:0-10663 GCA_000404065.3 Pinus taeda | reverse complement strand
TTTTCATTCGTGCTAACAAAGGGAACGGGATGAATATCCTATAGGAGCAATTACTTGAATTCCTACAACAATATTCATACACGGAGGAAACTAGTGCAAATATGAGCCTAAGAGGAATTCATATTATAGGCTAGTCTAGAAAGAAAACATTGAGAAGAAGCAGGAATTGAGGGCAGAGCACAGCTAAGTGACATCTGAACTAATCTTTTTCCTTGCAAGTTTAGATCATGACACAAATACGGTATAGAAAACATAGAAACTGTAGAAAGAGATGAGAAAACTTATTAGTCCATGAGGAAACACGAGAGTTCTGTAGTTCTTCAGCCATCAAATACACATTCAGACAGTCCCAACACACACGTTCCAGCAAGCTCTGTTTATTAAACCTCTCAGAGTGTACACAGCAGTGTTTCAAAATCAGCTTGTCGATCAAAAAACTCTCACCCTTTGAACAGTACATAGGGAGGTTTTTATAGAAAGAATTTACAGACTTAGATCTGTGGATAAGATCTCAAGGAAAATATCTCAAAATATCTATCAAACCGACCTAAACAGATCTGAACTAAAACAGTGTTTTCTGCTAAAAATAAATGCATGAAAGACTATATGGGCTGAGCTGGGGCAGCTGGCATCTTGGAGTAAATATCTAAGGCTGCGCATGAATCCTTTAGGCGGTTCCATAAATGATTTTTGTCTTTTTGGATTGAGGCGGTAGCGCTCTGTTTCTTGTATTAGCTCGTTCCACAGGAAGTTAAATGCTCAGCCAGCTAAAAAAATGATGCATACTCCTCCAATAAAAGACTCTAACTTTATTCTGCCTGTAAAGTTTGATCGACCCACCAGTGAATGTAAAGTTTGATCGAGATGAGTCTGGTGATGATGTTCGTGGTAATGGACATGCTGAACATGGTGGTGGTGATGATGATGAACCTAGGTCTGATGATTTCGCGGAAGCACAAGTTGCTGTTCGATTTGACCATTATTAGAGTTGTTACATACGTCTCCTCTATCAACTATGTGTTGTGCTTCGGGACTCCAGAGAGACGATGCACCAGTATGAGAATAATATAAAGGATGTATCGCAGACCCATATACTCTGGGGGCAGCTACAGTATCATATGGCACTGCTCTGCAGGGATGTATCGACATGGGTTTTCCAACCTGCCGACATGCATTTGGAGCTGATACTGTCTCATCACTGATTGGCTTAGGCACTGGAAACTATCTTGTCCAGAAGGGCCAACCACAGAAGAACCCAGATCTTGGTTGTTGCTACTCTGCGATAGCTGATTGTGCATAAGTGCTGGCGTGGATTGATCAGGACCCCCGCTTCCTTTTGAGGAAGCCACTCTCTCGACACCAACAGCAGCATGTAATGGCCCTGTTTTCTCACTTTCAAGGCTAACAGAAGGGATGTATCCTTTGGGTAGTGAATTAGGCGGCACGGGATCGCCTGAGGGATTAGAAAATTGACATCCACCTGTGTTGTCCCTTGAAAATGCGGAAACACCAGATTGTCTCAAAACATGCCTATCTTCAGGCTCGCCGTCCTCTTGCATATCTATATTATTGTCGACATTGACACCAACCAAATCATCACGGGCTTTTGTCTTCACAGCAGAATCTTCCTCTTCACATCCCAACCCCAACTCACTGTCGTCAAATAGCTTTGGCCGCTGGAACTTAATCAACTGCTGAAAATGGGATGCATAATAGAACTTTTCTGATTTCCCTAGCATACTCTGCTTCTGTATGTGCTCCAAACCAATAAAATACCAAGATCGCGGCTTAAATGCATGAGTAAAATGCAAAGAAGCTTTTTTCCCTTTACCGCTGCCATGATCATTCAATAAATGGAGTTTCGCCAATCGAGAAGGATTTCGAGACTCTATCGAGAATGCCAGAACGATAAAGCCCTGGCGAAACTCCACTTTGTCAAATCCTTCTACTCTAGATTTTAATTCTTTGAAGTCAGAGAGTGCTTCCTCAAGCACAACACCTGCCTCTTTCATCTGCTCTACATCACATTCCAGTTCACATAGAAGATAAAGTTCATCGATGGCTCTATTCAAATTTTCAAAAAGAAAACACAAAACTCGTTGTCTGAATCTTTCTTTGCTTTCTCCCGTCTCTTCTTTCTTATATGCATTTATCAACATGTTTGCAGCCATCCTCATATCCTTATTAAACTTCTCACCATTTATACTTTCAATCACTTCTAGATCCTCCTTTGATTGTGCAGTATCTCTTATAACAGTAATCAACTCTGTTCTACATGATTTTTCAGAAGAATATTCCCTAACTTCACAATTATCTATAGAAGAAACAGATTCTTGAATATATTCACCTGCAACAAACACCTTGTTTGGCATAGTTGTCTCCAAAGAATTATGATAATTTTGTATGCAACTAAGAGAGGTCTCTCGAATAGGTGTTCCTTCAGCTTCATCCAGGATCAATAATTGGTTTCCACACCCCTCACGTTTTACCGATGCATTATCAATAGAGCCCTCCTCTTGTGCCTTACAAAAATCTACAACATTACTAGATTTATGATCGAGCTGTTGTACACAACTTTCAGATACTCCAATTATGTTGGCTGAACATACTGTAAAATCATCTTCCTTTGAATCTTTTTTAGATATTTCTGAATTGTTAGAAGGTGCTTCACTAATCTCAAATTCTTGCTTATCTTCAGTAACTCTTGAATTACCCAGCATAACTGAACTATTATCCTTGTTAATAACACAGACAGCACTCCTAGCTAAAGGCATATTATCCTCAGTTATAGGCCTATCATCTGAATTTTGAGGTTTAAGTGGTTGACTGTCTGTTCCCATGGTCTGAGTTTGTTCCAGCTCATATTCATCCAGATTCCCCCATTTAATTTTTGGAACCTGAGTGAAGGGTGAACCTAAAATTGACTGATTTAAAACCTCTGATTCGTGGTTAACAATGGAGGAGCCTCCCATACAACTGTCTGAAACATGGTGTCTTAAATCTGTCGTATCCTTTAGTTGTGCTTTCTCCAAAGAATTACCTGCTGACTTAACAGAATGATCAATTTTACCAAACTGAAGCAAATGCTCAAGCGATTGGTTCTCTTCTGGGACTTCATAACTCTGTTCATGCACCTTATGTTCTGAGTGCTTGTTATCAGGCATAAGCTTTGTATCAAAGACATCTTTATCTCCATCTTCAATCTTTATACCTGCTGCTAAGGTATCCCCTAAAATCATCAAAGCAAGTCCACCCAAGTTCATATTTTGCCTAAAATTATTAAACCTGGTCTCACTGCACAACGTATAAGCTTGGTCCTTTCCAACTGTTTGAACATCAAATCCAACCAACGTAGCTCTTCCCTCTCTATGTTTCAAAGAAGTGGCACATTCCAATTGCATATTTGCCTCCTGCTTATCTTTGTTAATCTGACCAGATTGAGTTTGTGTCACTTTATTGTTTGATGAGCTTAGAACTTATTGGCCCTAGAGGCAAATATTTGGATCGAGGAACAATCAAAAGAGAAAGACAAGATCAAGAAGATGCTCATGGGTCTCATAAAGGAAAAAGAATTAGGAAACTGGAGAGATCTGAACAGAGAGATATTATCACAACTATGCATTTGGACAACAGCAGGTACATCTCAACTCCCAACTATACCACATGGAGACCACTAATAGATCTGAAAGATCCAGGAAAATCAGAAGCATTCCATATTTAATGGTACCCAATGAAAAATCGCTCTAAGGAGCTTATATAAAGCACAGGGACCAATCCTACCATTTTACCATCTCTTCCAGGCCGCTTCTTCCTTACAAACCAGCCATCTACTTCATACTCAATTTCAACTTCCTCCCCAAAAATGTTTCACTGTCAGAGGATTCAAATATGGAACATTGCTGTAAGCAAAGCATGACATATTTGGCCTGTACATATGTCGATCACGAAAGGTGAATACCTGCTATGAGCAGGAGGCTAACAGGTCCTATCGTATGTGATCTTTCACAATTGCCTAGATGCAAGCTATATGCCAAAGAATACCATTTTGTTCGATGAATACTAACTACGAGAGGGTTAAGAATTTTCAATCAAACAAAATGAGCACAATCAATCAAACACTCTAATGCAGCTAATGGAAAATAAATAAAAACTTTTCCTTTCAAGAATACAAATCAACGAAAAGTTCTATTCCATTAACTATTGAACGCAAAAGAGATTTGTTTGATTTCTTTTCAAAGGCACAATGCACTAGAATGAATTTTGAAAGACAATAACACTGAGTAAAAGAGACAAATTCACTCAATGAGAACACAATGATATCCCAGGACACCAAAACAGTTCTTCAAACCAAAGGAAAAACAAAGGCTTGTACGAGCTATGTGATCTAAGCTCAAACAAGGCTAAAATGAAATCCAAGCAAGAAAGAAGCAAGTCACTTGGAAATCAACCAAAAACACTTCAACAATCACTGAACAAGTGCAAAAAGCAATCATGAAGTCAACTGGACAATCAAGGAAACCAAAACTCCTACGGAAGGCTCGACACACACGACCACTAGATGCCCTAGGGTTAAGGTGTGAAATCGGTAGACAGAAGCAAACACCCGAAGGATGGAGGTTAAGAATCAGTCAGACAAGGATCAAACACACTCCAGTAACTAAAAAAAAAAAATGTGGCAAGATACAAATCCAAGCTCAGAAGGCAGGCAAACAAGCAAACTTAAAAAGCTAAGAGGCCTGGCGCGATTGTCAGGCTGTAACTCGCGCTCTGCAGGGATTGGTGCGGGTTGTCAGTTAGTAACAAGGGCCACTAGCGCGACTGTCAAAGAAAAAACCACGCTAATAAAGTTTGCCAAGTCAAAAAGAAAAATAAGCGGTCCAAAGCTTGGTTTACAGTATCTAGGCAAGTCAGGAAGAAAGAGGCAGCAAGAAATTCAATCCAAAAATCTATCCAAGCAAGCAAATAAGAGAAAACCAAAGAGGCAAGACAAACTCCAAATTGTTCAGTCCGTAAACCAAACCGGAGATTGACTGAAGAGGCTTTGATCTACTTCACTAATGCAAGGAAATAGTGTTTTGAAGGCTATCTGGCCGTGCTTCAGACTCCGTCTAAGTTTACAAATTAAACAACAAGCTAAACTCCCCAGTGGAGTCGCCAAATTCTTGGAGAGGTAAATCCCCTCTACGGATAGAGGCGATCCCTACTAGCCCAGAACGGGTCTAGCAACAATCAAACAATGCTATCACGCAAGTCCCTAATTGCAAATAAAAGGTAGGTGATGAAGACCTACTTGGATTCCAACGCTTTCGTTCATAGAAGAGACGTTGCCCATGCTCCTTTGCTTTGGCCGGTCACAATCCTCCACTATCTCCGTGAATGGACACCTGCACACAAAGAGAACAACACAAACATAAGCGTGAAATCTAATAAATGCAATTATACATCAGTCAGGAAGGATATAACATCAACATCAGTCATTACAACAATGAGAGTGGAACCATAATGATAGTCATCTATTATTAATAATCAACAAAGGAGAATACAACCAGCGTCCTGACGTCAAGTCCTCCTTTGGCTGGGTGCTCAGCTACACAAGTCTTGCAAAGCTTGAAGGGATGAGAGACAAACCTCTCTCTCTTTGGTGACAAGATCTCCTTACTTAGGTTAAGCCTTATGGACACAAAGAAGACTCTTGCAACTCTAATCTCTTGATATCTTCCTTTCAGCACAAGTATTATTACCACTAGCCTACTCAAGGCATGGAGACAAGCTTTTATAGATGAAAGAGGAAGGGATAAGATCAATCACAACAATAATGAATTTGGCTTCATCACTTGGAAACTTCTATGGAATGGTGGCAAACTACTTCCCATTCAAGGAGATTCGAAGCTAAACCATCTTCACTTAACATAGATTCAGTTGGTGAATGAGTTGGAGAGAACTTTCAGAGGTTGATTGGTTAAAAACTTTGCCCAAATAGGTTGGCGCGATTGCGAATCTGGGGCAGAGCGCTAATAGCGCGCCCCTTTTAGAGGATTTTCCCCATTGGCGCGGGAGGAACATGGTGGCCCAGCGCTAATGTAAAAAGGGCTATTTTTAAGGGTAAGCTGTAGGAGATGTCTTCAGGGCATATGAAGCTCATGTTCAGAGGGGAATTATGCAAGTGGTTTCAAGCCTTGTCACTTCTCACAAGTCCCGGAATGAGTCCTCCAATGCGTAGGAGAGGGGTAACAGGGACGGTGACAAACGGTGACAAATTACTGTGTAACAGGCACTTTTCCTCACAATTTTTCTCTTCTCTTTTGAGGATAGGTGTGGAGGGAACTATGCTGAAACCAAGTAATTTGCTATGTCAGCAAACCATGGAGAGAGTACTGAAATAGCAAACAGGTGTTCATCCGGCATTTGATCATCTACCATCCCTTCTTCACTTGCAGGCAAATCTAGTCTAGACATAAAGTTAGTAACAGCATTTTCCTTACCTGGCTTGTCAACAATGGTCAAATCAAATTGCTGCAACAAAAGTAACCATCTAATGATACGAGCATTTACATCAAGTTTATTCATTAAATATCTAATCACAGCATAATCAGTGTGTACAAATGTTTGATAACCAATGATGTAGTGTCTGAACTTGTTTAGGAAATGGACTACGGCCAATAACTCTTTCTCGGTTACAGTATGGTTCAACTCTGCCTTGGACAGGTTTTTGCTGACAAAGTAGATGGTATATGACCGTTTCTTCTCAACTTGTCCCATGGCTGCCCCTATGGCTTTGTTTAAGGCATCAGTGTAGATGTGGAAAGGTAGGGCCCAGTTTGGACCTCTCAAGATTAGGGCGGTTACTAGCTTATCTTTCAACTCATCCAGAGCCTCTTGACAGTTGTCAGTCCATATAAACTCAACATCTTTTCCCAAAAGACCAAACAATGGTGAGGCCAACTTACTGAAATCTTTAATGAATCTTCTATAATATCCTGCTAAGCCTAGGAAGCTCTGAACATCTCTTACCTTTTGAGGAGGTGGAACCTTTTGGATGATAACAATTTTGTTGGGATCCACCTATAATCCTTGTTGAGAAATGGTATGACCTAGCACGGTCCCTTCAGTCATCAGGAATTCACATTCTTCAGGATTGAAGGACAGGTTCATCTCAATACACTTGGTTAAAACTTTTCCTAGGTTAGCCAACGCTTCTTGGAAGTTGGACCCATAAGGAGTAAAGTCATCCATATAGATTTCTACCGAATCATGAACCAACTCCGCGAATATGCTCAGTACTGCTCTCTAGAAAGTGACAGGAGTGTTGCATAGCCCAAAGGGAAGGACCCGGTAGGCAAAGGTACCCCATGGACAAGTGAAGGTGGTCTTATCTTGGTCCTCCGGGCTGACTTGGATATGATTATACCCGCTGAACCCATCTAGAAAAGAGAAGAACTTCTTCCCTGCCAGTCCATCTAACACCTGATCTATGAAAGGCAAAGGGAAATGGTCCTTCTTAGTGGCTTTGTTAAGTTCTCGTTAGTCTACACAGATTCTCCACTTCCTGTTTTTCTTGGGCACAAGCACCAAAGGAGAGACCCACCCACTGTCAGAGATGGGGTAGATGAATTTGGCATCCAACAACTTTGCAATTCTTCTTTGACAATGTCCTTAAGGGCTGGATTCATTCTCCTCTGAGGCTGCTTGACTGGTTTTCAATCCTCTTTGATGTAAATGTGATGGGTACAGACCGAAGGATCGACTCCTTTCATCTCCTTATAGCTCCAAGCAAAAGCATCCAAATGGTGGCTCAATAAGCTACACAGCTCCTCCTGAGAGGGAGATAGGGATGAGATGATCTTTAAGGTTCTTTCAGGGCCAAATTCGACATTCTTAACTCTAGGAGAGGTCGGATTAGCCACACAGAAGTCCACTAGAGCGCTGGCTTGGGTTCCCTCCACCAACTCCTCTAATGGCAACACACTGGGAGGTGGATTTTGAATCTGATTCTCAATTAGGTCATCCTCAGATTGAGGGCCTCCCCTGGTGGCTTCTATGGCGCACAATGGTGCGGAGTAGATTTCATCCTCGTCTCCCTCCTCCCACCAGAGAGGTAAATCATGTTCTAACAAAGGTTGGGTAGGAGGATATAGGACTAGCTATTTGGACATAGGCCCATTCTTGATGGTCATGTTCCCTGCTCTACAACTGATGTAAGCATCTGCAGTGGCCAACCAAGGCCTTCCCAAAATGAGGGGGTATCTAGTGAGTTTTGCCTTTGGTTGAAGGACCAAGAAGTGCGTAGGGTATTCCCAATAATCAACAAAGACTAGGACATCTTCCACAATCCCTTCGGGAGTCACGGTGGAGCGGTCTGCTAACTGCAGTACTGTCGAGGTCTTTCTTAAAGAACTCTGAAGGTTAAGTTTGAGAATCGTGTCCCTGGTCATCACATTAATGGTAGCCCCTAGGTTAATCAAGGTGTGGGGGATGATGGTACCATTGATGTGGACATCAACTATAGGACTCCCAGGGTCCAAATATTTTGGACAGATTACTTGTCCCAACATCAGATCAGACAGTTGTCCCATGACATTGATAGTTGGGGCATCTCTCTTACGCCTGCCTGGGTGCTTGAAACACTTCTCCTTGATCAATTTGTTGTAGATTGGTACATCTTTTATGGCCTGGAGAAGTGGTATTTTCACACACAATTGTTTAAGTTCTCCCAGAAGTTCAGTCTCCTCCGGGTTTGCTTGTGTGGTTACCATTAGTCTCTTAGGAAAGGGTGGAATGGCTTTGGGTTCACTTTCTTGTTTCTCTTCCTCATCCTCTGGAGGAGGTTGGCGATCTGGGAGGACTTTCCCAGATCATAGGTTGATCTCCTGAATCTCCACAGTGTAGGTAGGGCATATTGTCTCTCCAATATATACCTGCTGGGCCTGTCTGTTATTGGGGTTCGGTTTCGGTTGAGCAGGCATCTGGGGTTGTCTTGGAGGAGTAGGTGGTAATGGTTGAGGTGGAGCAGGCGGTGGAGGCAAAATAGCAGGAGGAGAATTGTATTGGGGTCTCCACCCCGGCTGAGGTGCATTCCACTGAGGCTGTGGTTGAACATGAGAGTGAAAAGAATGAGCAACGGGTTGAGTATGGTATTGAGATGGATAAGACCAAGGAGGAGGTGTGGACCAGGAAGGATGAGCAGGGGGGCCCTAAGAAGGTATATGAGTGGATTGGTTGGGGTGGTAATAAGTTTGGGATGTCCCCTGCATCCCCTGCTGGTAAGGTCTGGATCCATGCGGCCTCCTTTGGTTGAGGAAGTAGAGTGGTTCAGTGGCTCCCTCGGCCCCTTGGTACATGGCTTTAAATCCGGGCAAGGTTGGGCATTGGTTTGTAGGATGGTCTTCCTCACAAATGAAACATACCTCTACCGAGTGCAATGGACACTCGTTCTTAGGATGCTTCCTTGTGCATCTGGGACAAAAAATGGCCAAAGCCCTCTCAACTTCCTCTTTCTTCTGTTGGATTCAGAAAGTATCTAGTTGCATGGCAAGGGTCTGTCTCATCTCACTTTTAAGGTCTTCCATTTGATTTGTAAAATCATGTTTGGAGAAGGTGGCACTGGCTGAAAGTGGATTCCTCCTACCCCTTTTCCGGACTGCCCTAGAGTGGTTTCTAAACACAG
The DNA here is from genome assembly GCA_000404065.3 of Pinus taeda. NCBI lineage: Eukaryota > Viridiplantae > Streptophyta > Pinopsida > Pinales > Pinaceae > Pinus > Pinus taeda. The sequence goes on along the minus strand of APFE031317457.1, from coordinate 999 downwards.
TCTTTATGTCCTCATAAGGTAGTTGGTAGATGTCCCCGCCAGCTAGCAAATGGAGGGTATCCAAAAGGTCTTCAGGGACTCCTCGGAGTAGAACTAGCTTCAGAGATTCAGGGTCAAGTGTGCACCTAGCCCTTTTATAACTAAGTTGGAACCTCTCTTCATAGTCTTCTAAAGATTCATCACACCCCATGGTCATCCGAAAGATTTCTCCCTTCATTTCCTTTGACCTATAGTAGTCCCGATATTTGTTGTTAAAGGCTTGCTGCATTTGAGCCCAAGTTGTGATATTGTTTCCGGGTAACCCCATGAACCAGCATAGGGCTGCATCCTTTAGGGTAGAGGGAAAGAGTTTCAACTTTTGCTCATCTTCTGCATAGTCATAAGTTCGACAAAGGTCAACAAAATCAAACAAGAAGGTATCAGGGTCTTCAGTGGTCAATCCATGGAAGTGAGGTAAGGTTGAGGGACTTATGTTTTTCATTTTCATGTCCCCATTGGTCTCTCGGATGGGAAAGGCACCTTCTATTCTCTCCCCGTCTTCTATACCATTTCTGCGTTCAGCCATGGTTTCAAGAGGAATGTTTTCTTGCTCTTCTTCTGTTGTAGGATCTTCGTATATCTCTGGAGGTTCACCTATAGGTTCTTCTGGATCACTGCCACCGAAGAAGAGAGAAGGGTGACTCAGTGATGTGGTGGGGTTGTTGGGTAAGAATTTTTTGGTATTGTCTCTGTTCCTACGAGGCATGAAATGAAATCTTTTTGGTTAATTTTTGTTTTTGTTTTTGTTTGTTTGTTTGTTTGTTTTTTTTTTGCTTGTACCTGAAAAACTGAAATAGATTGAACTACAACTAACTAAAATCTATCTTACTAAAATGAAAATGCAGAATTCAAATGAAAGCAGGAAAGGACTAATCTATTTTGCTGAAATGAAATTGCAGGAATGAAATGCTAAGCTACGCTTGCAGAATTGAAATTGCGGAATTAAAATGCTAATCTACA